>JARPMJ010004459.1:0-75970 GCA_033366665.1 Phoxinus dragarum
CAGCATATTGCCACACTCATTTTGCGGCATATTCATCAACAATTAGGTCACAGTGGAAGAAATCATATGCTTTCCCAGCTGAGAAAAAAATATTGGATCATTAAAGGTAATGGAGCTGCTAGGAAGATCATATCTAGTTGTGGCCATTGTAGACGTCTTGGAGTTAAGGTTGGTGAACAGAAGATGGCAGATTTGCCGAAAGAGAGACTCGTTCCCGACCTTCCTCCATTTACGAACGTAGGAGTGGATTATTTTGGTCCAATAGAGGTTAAAAGAGGACGCTCCATTGTGAAACGGTATGGGGTCATCTTTACTTGCATGGCAAGTAGGGCAGTTCATCTGGAGGTTGCCTATTCCTTGGACACTGATGCATGCATTAACTCTCTACGCAGATTTATTTGCAGACGAGGACAGGTTGTTCATATAAGATCAGACAATGGTACCAATTTTATTGGAGCAGAAAGAGAGTTAAGAGAAACACTCAGTTCATGGAATAAAAGTAGGATTCAAAAGGCAATGCTTCAGAAAGGTGTCCAGTGGAGTTTCAATCCTCCAGGAGGCTCACATTATGGAGGAGTGTGGGAGCGTGTGATCAGAATGGTCAAGAGAATTTTGAGTTCCATCTTGCATCAGCAAACTTTGGATGATGAAGGATTTCATACCGTGCTATGTGAAATTGAGGCCATTCTAAATGATCGTCCAATAACAAAGCTGTCAGATGATCCTAATGACCTAGAGCCACTTACTCCAAATCACCTTCTTCAAATGAAAGGCAAACCAGTTTTACCACCTGGACTCTTTGACCAATCAGAGTTATACAGCAGGAGGAGATGGAAACAGGTCCAATATATGTGCGACTTATTTTGGAGAAGATGGACAAGTGAATACTTGCCTTTGCTTCAAGAGCGACAGAAATGGAACAAAGAAATTAGGAGCTTTGCTCCTGGTGACATTGTTGTCATTGTGGACTCTACAGCCCCACGTGGATCCTGGTTGATGGGACGAGTCTTGGAAGTTTTTCCTGATAAAAATGGACTTGTACGTTCTGTGCGAGTACAAACTAAAACCAATATACTTGAGAGACCTGTGACAAAGCTCTGTCTATTGTATGACAGCCTGGAGAAAAAGAGGGACTGATTGCAAAGACTATAAACTCTAACCAACGGGAGATTGTTTGAATACAGTGTTATACAGTGATGCTTTGGACTTTAATGGCTCTTTGTATTAATATTGTATTGAATTGTAATGTCTACCTGTCATGTACAATTAGGGCCCGGGGTGTAAGAGCCATTATGCTCTATTTAAATGTCTGTTGTAGTTCCACTGGGGAACACTGGGTGGAGTGTGCATTTACTTGGTATATAGGTAACCAGAGAGCAAGAGAGGCCAGGTGTAATTAATGAGGGAAGCAGACAATTTTTGACCGTGTCAAGATCATGTAAGGACATGCAAACTGGTGTATTACAATGTGTTGGAGCATCAGAACTGAGACAAAATAAAATAGATAAATGCAGTACTGGACTGGAAGCGTCTTGTTTGGAGTCACGCGTCAGATAGCCCTACAAGCACCTCTACGCGACAAGATGGTAAACGTCGCTACAGTTGGTATAATGTGAGCAGTAGCTGTATCAGACATTTCAGTCAATATAGCTTGTTCTATCAATTTTGTTTTAAGTGTTTCTCTAATTGTACTCTTTTAATCTCTTATCTTCAAATTCGATTCCATAATGATCCGCAATCATAAACAACTGATCTTTTGTAAACGACTCAAGTAATGCTCCAGAGGGAGAAATAATAAACTTTTCTACGAGTTTAGACATACTTCCTCTAAAATATATGTTACAATTAATATAGAGTGACTCACAAACCTCACGTGGTAGGAATAAAAGGTTCCCTATCTATAGGAAAAAACAACTAACTAACTCACCCCTAATCTTCGTGTGGTTACTGGCGAGGGGCATTTAAACACCAACTCCCGCTGGTACAAGAAAAGCAACCAGCACGCTGGCGACTCTCTCATACCACGGCCATGCTCCCGAGACAACTGCTCTACTCACGGTCACGATAAGATTTGCAAAGTCACTTACCTCTTAGAAACAGCATAGAATATCTAACTGATGATACAGCAACATGTCCTCAAAACAAATCATTTCAACGCGCATTTCCTCCCAAACGACGAATCAGACACCAAAACAATAGCGTTAACCAAACAACATTCTTCCGGTGCCAACGTGCCAAGTTCATTACAAAGTAACCGAACGCAACAAAAACGCTTCCAAATCATGTCGACAAATAACAGGAATTTGCACAAGTTAGCAAACAAGCGGACGAGCCCCCATTTTGTCACGACCGGCTCGCAAGCCGTGACAAAGAAGGAGATGACACGTTAAGTGGAATGCAAAGGGAATAACATTTATTAAAGTAAGAGACTAGACAAAAACGGGCATAAAACAATAACTAAGACGACGACAAAATGGCACGAGGGGAGAGCGCCCCGTCACAACTGAAGGGAGCTGCTTTAATCTGCCGGCATCAGCTCTAGCACAGGTGTAAACCATCAGTCATCATGACGTCACTCACTCCAACTCCAACCTACAACACAAGAGACAAACAGACAACCAAACCCACACAATGACCCATACTGGGGTCGTAACAAGTAACACTCTATTATAAAGGTTGATTGAACTATCTAAGGTAGAAATATGTTCTGTTCTGTTACAGCTTGGCTCAGCAGAAGAGATCAGATTCACCAGAATCCATGAAGAGTAACTGGTCTATGGATCCTCCACCCCAAATTAAGAGTGGAGACAGAAGCCAGAGTCTCAGGTACACAATTGCTTATGGTATTTCCATGACTGCTCATGGTCTCTCTTATACGGTTATGAGACACACAGTAATATGAATATGAATATATAATATATATATTAGGGCTGTCAAAAGATTAATCGCGATTAATCGCATCCAAAATAAAAGTTTGTGTTTACATAATATATGTGTGTGTACTGTGTATAATTATATATATATATAAAAACACACACAACCATGTATATATTTAAGAATTTTTTTATATATTTATATATAAAATATTTATATATAATATAAATTATATAAATGTATATCAGTATATAAATGCAAATAATTCTTAAATATATACATGAATGTGTGTGTATTTATACATAATAATTATACACAGTACACACATATTATGCAAACACAAACTTTTATTTTGGATGCGATTAATTGCGATTAATCTTTTGACAGCCCTAATATATATATATATATATATATATATATATATATATATATATATATATATATATATATATATATATATATATAAATTCATAAATTAAATATATAGCTGCATTTATCAATAATACTCACTATAAACATTCTTTTCATCAAGTAATCTATCTCATTAGCCTCACTGTATCAGTGGTTAATGGCTGCCAAGCTAAATAACATTTGGGTACATTAATATAAAATGGATACCGATGTGTGTTTACAGTATTGGTATTTCATCACAACTTGAAACTATTCTTTTTTATATATTTCTAATTTAAAAAGTCACCTTTATTTATATAGCCCTTTTTACTATAAAAAGTGCTATAGCCATCTACAGCCATCGCTCTACATCACAGAGACTGAGAGTATAGATTGTATAGATTTTACAGTATAGATTGATTCAAACGAGCTTTACAGAGATAACAGGAAAATAATGCAACAAAGTTTGTCTAGAAGAAAATAGTGTCAAGCTTAAGGAAGTTCAATGGTGGTTCATTTCTGTTGTAAAATAATTATTAATTTAGTTAATTTATCTATACAGCCGCTCTGGAGATGATGTCATCGTCCAGCTCCGTTCAGTTCTCATATAATGGTGTCTGTCAATGCAGGCAGAACAATAATATTACTGAATATTAAGTGTAAAAACAGCAACTAAGCTGTTTACATAATTATTCAATTAGTAGCACAATTCACTTTTTTAAAGTATCTGATTATTCTGCTGTTCTACTTCATGCTGTTTAAGGCGAATCCTGCGACCCGGACCAGATGCAACAGAACCCGTCTGTAAAAAAAGAAAATATGACAAGTCTATGAATAAACCACAAGAATTTGATGAAAGTACATATCCTGGCATAAGGTAAAATACAGTATTTTGACAAATAACAAAAATCAGTATAAACAAAAGTAGGCGTTCTGCATTATATATAATATATTATATAGAAAACAAAATAGCCTTCTCTTTTTATAGCTCTATACATGTACCTCTTGTACTTATATTCTGTTGTATTGATTTTACAGCCATCACTCTTATCATGCTGAAGTCCTCAACACATTTAGATCAAGTCTGAGGAAGAGGTTTGAGAGTCTGTATGAGGGAATGGCACAGCAGGGAAACCCAACACTCCTGAATGAGATTTACACAGAGCTCTACATCACAGAGACTGAGAGTGGAGAGATCAGTAATGAACATGAGGTGAGACAGATTGAAACACAATCCAGGATAGCAGCAATGGAGGACACACCGATCAAATGCAATGACATCTTTAAACCTTTACCTGGACAAGACAAACCCATCAGAACTGTGCTGACAAAGGGAGTCGCTGGCATTGGAAAAACAGTCTCTGTGCAGAAGTTCATCCTGGACTGGGCTGAAGAGAACGAGAATCAGGACGTCCAGCTCATATTTCCTCTTCCTTTCAGAGAGATCAATCTGATGAAGGACAAAACACTCAGTCTCTCAGATCTTCTTCATGTCTTTTTCCCTGAAACTAAAGAAATGGAAATATCCAGTGACAAATATAAAGTGTTGTTCATCTTTGATGGTCTGGACGAGTGTCGTCTGTCTCTGGATTTTCAGAGCGATGTGAGGTTGTGTGATGTAAGTGAATCAGCCTCAGTGGATGTGCTGCTGACGAACCTCATTCTGGGGAATCTGCTTCCCTCGTCTCTCATCTGGATCACCTCCAGACCAGCAGCAGCCGATCTCGTCCCCTCTGAGTGTGTCCATCGAGTGACAGAGGTACGAGGCTTCAATGATCCACAGAAGGAGGAATACTTCAGGAAGAGAATCAGTGATCAGAGTCTGGCCAATATAATCATCACCCACCTGAAGTCATCAAGGAGTCTCTACATCATGTGCCACATCCCCGTGTTCTGCTGGATCTCAGCCACTGTTCTGGAGAAGATGTTGAGCGGAGCAGAGAGAGGAGAGATTCCCAAGACTCTCACTCAGATGTACACGCACTTCCTGATGGCACAGATTAGCATCAAAAATACAAAGTATACTGAGGAGGAGAACAAAGATAAAGAGATGATTTTCAAACTAGGAAAACTGGCATATGAGCAACTGGAAAGAGGAAACCTGATCTTCTACGAGAAAGACCTGAGAGAGTGTGGCATTGATGTGACAGAAGCATCAGTTTACTCAGGATTGTGCACTCAGATCTTCAGAGAGGAGGTTGGCTGGTATCAGGGGAAAGTCTTCTGCTTTGTTCATCTGAGCGTTCAGGAACATCTAGCGGCTCTATATGTGCATCTCTCCTGTACAAACAACAGCATAAATGTGTTTGACCCAAACACCAAACAGAGTTTTCTGTCTAAAGTTAAGGACAGGTTTCAACACAGTTCATCAGAAGAACATGTGTCATTATCTGCGCTGCATCAGAGAGCTGTGGATGAGGCTCTACAGAGTAAAAATGGACATCTGGACCTTTTCCTGCGGTTTCTTCTGGGTCTGTCAGTAAAGTCTCATCAGATTCTCCTACAAGGATTAATGACTCTGCCAAGAAGAAGATCTGACAGCAATGAGAAAACAGTTGAGTACATCAAGGATAAGATCAAGACCAAATGCTCTCCAGAGAAATGTATCAATCTGTTCCACTGTCTGAATGAACTGGGTGATCATTCACTAGTGGAGGAAATACAACAGTATCTGAAATCTGGAACATTAGCTGAAATTGAACTCTCATGTTCTCAGTGGTCAGCTTTAGTCTTTGTCTTGTTGACATTAGAGGAAGTGATGGATGTGTTTGAGCTGAATACATTTGTTGCAAAAGAAAATATTACAGATAAAGTTCTTCAGTATCTGCTTCCTGTGATTAAAGAATCCAGATCAGCACGGTAAGTGACAGATGATCTTTAAAACATTTTACAGACAGAGTGCTGGCCCTCATGCTGGAGGATCTATGATTTTCTGTTAGTACTGACTCATGTTTTTAATGACTTGAGAGGTGAATAGTGATACAACCTATAACTAGAGCCATCCTTCTAGTTTTAATGCCATATTTTGGCATCCCTAGAGAAATCATTTAAATATATAATTATATTAAATATCCGTTAGCAGAATGACATTCAGTCTTTGCATTCGCAGCAAGAGGCTTTTTAAACTTTTTTTACTGTTATACTTTTTTTTTTTTTTCAATCTCTCTACAGTTTGGACGACTGTAATATCACAGATAAAGGTTGTGCTTCTCTGGCTTCAGCTCTGAAATCAAACCTGAGAGATCTGGATCTGTCTGAGAATAAACTAGGAGATTCTGGTGTGAAGCGTCTATCTGATGGACTTAAGGATCCTCACTGTAAACTGCAGAAACTGAAGTAAGATCTTCTGTTTGATGTTTTTCGTGACTTTCATATACAAAAAAAAAACATGAAAATGAATTATTATCTTCTGGTTACAAAATAAATTATTTGTACAATACAAGATTGAAAATTGGATTTAATATCATGATATTTGATATATCTGTGAAGATAATTAGAGAAAAATTAAACGTAATACAATTATTTATAAAAACTCACCAAAATGTTTGTCTCAATTTTTCTTCTGGCAGTCTGTACCATTGTGGCGTCACAGATGAAGGTTGTGCTGCTCTGGCTTTAGCTCTGAGATCAAACCCTGAACACATGAGAGAACTGAATTTCACTGAAAATAAGATTGGAGATTTGGGACTAAAGCTCCTTTCTGATGTACTGAAAGATTCTCGCTGTGTACTAGAGAAACTGAGGTAAGATCATTATCAAGAACATTCATTTAGATTAAATGTCATTAATAAACCGCATCAAAGTAAAACATTTTACAGCATAATTTGTCACTTCATGAAGTCTAAAAAAAACAAAACAAGGATCTTTAGATAAATATATTAGTAATAGGGTGTATCTCTACCTAAAGGCACTTTTGCATAGAGAACAATTGACATCTTGATTACATTTAGTCATTTAAGACGCCTTTGTCCAAAGCGTTAGAAATAATTATAATATTATTATAACTATTTATTATATTATAATTATAAATAATTATAATAATGATTAGAAATAATTTACAATAAAAATACTCTGCTGTCACGTTTTGGTTTTGTCATTGTCATGTTTCTGTGTCTTGTCATGTGATTCCCTGTTTGTCATGTGATCATGCCATGTGTCTTGTCATTGGTTAAGTGTCTGATCATTGTTCACAGCTGTCCCTTGCCCTTGTCTGTGTATTTAGCCCTCATGTTTGCCATGTGTCTTTGTCAAGTATTGTTTCCTGTAGTCCAATGTTGTGTAAGTCTATGTTAACGTTTATGTCCACGGTTTTGTTTCATGCCATGCCTCGGCTCGCCATATGTTTAATCTTGTTTGGTTTAAATAAACAGCACTTGGGTTCTCAATAAGCTTGCCTTCAGTGGAATCCCTTTACAGATGCTCATATTTCTTAAGCTCTTCACTAATGTTGTTTCCTTGGTATACAAAAAGTATACTAATTAAAAAATATATATTTAAGAACCGTTCGTTGTGGTGGAAATTACACAGCTGTGTCACAGTCATAATTTACACTACCATTCATTAAATTGATCAGAAGTGAATGTAAAGAAATGTATAATGTCACAAATTTATATTTCAAATAAATGGTGTTCTTTTGAACTTTCTATTCATAAAAGAACCCTGGAAGAAATGTATCACAATTTCCACAAAAATATGAAGCAGCAAAACTGTTTTCAACATTGATAATAATAAGAAATCTTTCTTGAGAAGCAAATCAGCATATTATAATGATTTCTGAAGGATCATGTGACATTGAAGACTGGAGTAATGATGCTGAAAAGTCAGCTTTTATCACAGGAAACATCTTAACATATAATACAATAAAAAAAAGTTAATTTATATTTGATTTATATCTTTTTAAATAAACGCAGCCTTGTTGAGAATAATACCCTCAGTTTCACAGACCAGGCTTTAGCCTAGTCCCAGACTAAAATGCATGTTTGAGCTGTTTGATTGGTCAGTGCCATTGTTTAGAGACACAAGTAATTTTTTAAGGCACAGTTAAAAAATAAGCTACTTAAAGGGATTGTTCGGAGTAAAATCAACCAAGGGTCAGTTTAATCTTCTTATTAAACTGTCTGTACACTTACAAAGTTCTCAATGTTTCGGTTTGCATGTAGGGACCCTCATTATACTACCGTGTTAGTGTGAGGATATTTTGAGCCTTGTTTGTGGTATTAACTAGCGATTTACTTTTACTTATTCTATGCCCCATATACTAGAGTTATAAGCTAATCTTTTTTTAGAGATAAAACTCTTTACATTCGATTATCATGAAAACGCATCCCAGAGAACGATCGACTCGGTAACCATGTGTTAATTACTTTCATCCAGAATTGTCCTTTAAGTCTATAGTTTCAGAGAGTGAAAAATGTCTGTTCTCTGCAGGTTGTGTCAGTGTGGCGTCACAGAGGAAGGTTGTGCTGCTCTGGCTTCAGCTCTGAGATCAAACCCTTCACACCTGAGAGAACTGGATCTTTCTCAGAATAAAATTGGAGACTCAGGAGTGATTGCTCTCTCTGCTGTACTGGAGGATCCTCACTGCAGATTAGAGAAACTGAAGTATAATGATCTGATTGTCATGATATTCACTGGTGTTAATAATTAAGTTGTTGCTAAACAGTGTGTTTGTTCATTGCAGGTTGATGAATTGTGGCATCACAGAGGAAGGTTTTGCTGCTCTGACTTCAACTCTGAGATCAAACCCTGAACACCTGAGAGATCTGGATCTGTCTCTTAATAAACTAAATCCACGAGTCAGAGTCTCTACTCTACAGTATATACTGGAAAAACTGATTAATCTGCTGTGAGTCAGATCAATGTTTTTTTAAAGGGACTATATATAGAAGTCAAAGCCTCTTGTTATTAGCTACACCGGTGGCTGTTAATTGAACTGCAGCCAGAAACTCATTGCTTGTGCTCTTGCTCGTGAACACACTCCATAGAGATGCAAACAAGCCTCAGCCAAAACAGTGACTGAAAGTGATTCACCGATGATGACAGATGAGGTTAATTAAAATTACACTGTTATGATAATTTCCTTGGGATTTTCACATAAAAAACAACCCCGGAAGTCAGGGAAAGTCTTGTTTTCTTTCTCATTTCGCTAGAAGCTGTTCACACATTGGCAAAAAAATAAAAAAAGCTACATGAAAATTTTACTCTTAAAGGCACAGCGCGGACTTTGTGACCTAAAGATTTGAAGCATATGAGTTATTTTAAATGATTCCTCAGGCCAATATACAGCGCTTGACACTATCAATGCTCCGAGCGGGGCTGCCCTCTTGAAATACCGCCTATGTAAGTTTGGAGAAGACGCACCATCTTTGGCCAGGTCATGTGACCTGGAGAATGCCTGGAGAACGAATCACTTTACGAGCGTCACGTGACCACAAGCTCTGATATGCTCAAGGAGCTAACGCTTTTGCCACTATTTTTCCGCCTGCTCGACTTTTGACCATGGCCGAGGCAAGGAAAACGTTTAAAACTGCTTCTTTGGAGGCAAAAAAGAGAAAACGTGAGAGGGATCGTGGATGTCTTCTTGACTTTTGCGACAGTGCTGCGGCGCTTGTGGCCTCTAGGGGCGCTCGACATGAAAGTTACAGGTCTAGCGCCCCTAGTGGCCAAAAGTACAAAATGTAATTTTCCTTTGTTTGAGCAAAGCAATAAACAGACTTCATATGTAAATAAAATATGCTTTAGCTGAGTATAAGTTTTTTGTACTATAAATTGCATTAATATGAATTAAATCCTGCTTATTTTGATGAGACTGGCTTGCAAGAATATCAATATTGTATTTTTAAACAGATTTTAGTTTGTTGTCTATGGTATGTGATGTGAATCAGTAATGTCTCATACTAATATGTGTCTGTCTGTGTGTTTTATTGTAGGACTCTCACTATTTAGACGTCAGTTCAGTCTCCTCAGGATCAGCTGATGGTGGAAAAGGAGCAGAGACTGAAAACACAGAGTTGCCGCTGCAATCACACTGTGATTTGTGATTTGAAGTCCACTGGAGTCGATCATCTTATCCCTTAAAAAAAAAATTTTGATAATGAAAATAACAAGTGTTTTTTCCTGTTAAAATATATATTTTTTCAAATAAATGAAATGTAACTCTACACCCTCGTTTCCTTTAGTACATGTGGAAGCTTGAATATGCTAATTAGTTTCCACCTCTATTCAATCACACCAGCTCAGAGTACCTGATCCACTCTGTCAACTTTACTTTAGTAAACGCTGCACAATGGCAAGTGGAAATAGTGGTATATTTCAGCCATATATGTTTGAACCAGAAACTGATTCAGAAGAAGAACAGGAACAGCGAATTATACAGCAGAGCCAAGAAAATAGGGACAAATGTGAACTGATCATTCTCAGATCCCAAAAATGAAGTACATGTAATTAGATTATATTAGCTACTAGTCATGAGCCTATCATTGAGACCCCCTCAGCATTTGATCACTGGATTTACAGAAATAATTTCACTTTTAAGAAGTTTTTTCAACATTGCAACAAATAATAAAATGTATTGGTTCTCTGATGTTGGTTAATGGTCACATGACTTGCAGGTAAATAAATAATTTTATTTTTAGTAAGAGTTCAGAGGGGTGCTAAGAAATTTTGTATCAATAACTTTAATACTCCACATATATTTTATTTATTTAATTTTCCATTTTACCTTAAACCTATACATTTACAAGGTCACATTTTAAAGTGTGCATTATTAAACACTATCAATTTTGATGAAAACTTTTATTATTAGGCTGCTCTTTGAATCAATAATGGTTTATTGAAATCTGCCGGCTGACAGTTCAATAGACATATATCCATTATTTTGTTATATAAATGCAACTGTATACGTGTTTAAGTACTGTAGGTTTCTGGACTGTATTGACTGGTTCTGACTTAATTGGGATCATCACAGGGCATCGGTGAGAATGCACAAGTCAAGCCATCTGACATAGACTCAATGCGGTGCATTAACGGGTGTACAGTATGTGATATAAGGTGTGTTTTTTTCAAAGTTATGCACATTCATCTATGGCTTGAAGCCCTCCACTGCTTCCAAGCGGAACATAATAACTTTTACGATAAAAGTCTTTATCAAGGACAGTTATAGCCTATAATGCAAACGACCACTTAGCAAGAAACGTTTGCATTTTCGACATACGAACGAAAAAGAGTGTGCTGTGCACATTTAAAATAAAATATTATTTGCAAATAGTTTAAATTGATTACTTAGACCTAGAATGTATTTTACAATTCGTATTTATTTATTCCAAATACCTTTTAATCTTTTAATTATTTAAAACCAAAATGTTATATGCACAACACAAAGACAAAGTTTTACCGTGTTCACTTCTTCCGCCATGATGATTAACATTAACTTTTGTCCGTATACTCTGTTCTTTTGCCTTCTTAACTTTAACTTCTTACCGTGTCTTCCCCATTGTTAGTTTACATGAACTCCGCCCAGTGACGTATATGGTTCTGCGGTTCTGCAGTTGGTTAGTATTGGAGAAAACAGTAGCAAATTAAGCCAACTAATATTCAAATTATTTTGATTTATCTATATTTAAAAATGGCAATGTAATGAAAATACAGGAATCGGCATTGGCAAGGATAAAAAATAAAGGAATCCTATCGGCCTCATTCTGTAAAAAGTGGTATTAGTGCATCTGCATCTCAATAGTGTTTACGCAGAATTTTTATTTTATTTTAAATAGTGGCAATGTGGTAAAAATGGCATTGTACATGGTTGGAGTGGAGATATACAGAAGTATATTGAAAACTGTCATGATGCTTAAGCAGTGCTGTGTTAAAAAAGGACGTTTGTAAATCCTGTTAAAATGATCACACACTTCATGTTTATGGTCACGATCCAAACAGTAAAAGTGACACTGAAGCAGTGTCAAATGCATGCAGCACTAACAATATTTTGAATTATGTCATTATCCAAAAAGCTTTTGTAAAACAGTAAAATTTACATCTGTAAAATTTTTTTTTATATATATATAAAAATAAAATGAAATTCATGTTTTGTGTTTCTATTTTAAAAAGGAGAAGGACAACAGGAACATTTGCATGCTATTGGATATAGAGAAAGAACAAAACTAGAAACAAACAAATTAAAGATCAAACCGATCAAATTAAACTCACAGGCAAGATGTCGAGGAGAAGAGGAAGCATAGGAGCATTACCTCCTGAAAGTAAGTAATGAGTAATACATGCAATAATTTCATCCATCTATACATCTATTTATCCATCTATACATAACATATTTGTCATATGTCTTGCAGTGTCTGGAGGAGGACAAAGAAAGGAGAATGAGGGGAAGTGGTGGGTATCAACAGCAGTAGGAGGACTAGGAGCAGCAGCAGTAACAGCATTCATAGCAGCAAGAGTAGCAGGACCGGCAGCAGCAGCAGGAATCGGACTTTTAGTAATATTAGGAGGAAGGGCTAGTCAGTATTTAAATATAAGAGAACCCTCAAAAAAAGATTTTATGTTTTATTTTTTATCAGTCAATGATAATTATCCAAGGAAAAAATCTTGAATATTTAATTTGATAGCAAAATGTAACTGTAGTTTGTTGTTATGGGAAGAAAGTCAAAGACTTTAATAAATAAATAAACAAATACAAAAATGAAAGTATGAGCCAGCAGCCCTCGTGGACGACTGCTGGCTACAGAAACAAAACACAACATAAACTCAGGCCTGTTCCTCTCTCGAACTTCACTGTCGTCGCTCCTCCTTTAATGCTTCTGCTCCTCCGTGGTACTGATCCACTTGTCCAACACGAATGTTGCATTTTTTCGAATGAAGCGCCGCTGAAAGCTTTGAGGGCGCGTCGTCGCTTGACGTCACGTCGCGACGCCTCCCCACATGTGTACATGGGCGTTCCTCTAGTTTTATGGGCGTGGTCTTGACGCCCCCCCCTATATGACTATAACATTGTTGTGTATGTAATAACATGCACATGAGAACGGTTTCAACGTGGAATGTCCTTAATAGCACCTTTCAGGCATTATTGAGGACACTCGTTTACAAATTCATTTGTCGCCTGAACGAGTCCCGGAACAGCACTGTTATGTTACTAGTAAATCCTAGGTTTAGTGCCATACGATACCAATCATCATTATGTCTATATAGAAATGCTGTATTGTAGTTTCTTCTGTTTTTATTTTGTATTTTAAATGTATGTTATATGTCATGTCTGAGCCATTGAATGGACCATGAGTCTGGAATAAAAGTTGATGATGATGATGATGATGATATGTGCAGTAGCCTACACCTCTATTTTCTCATTGGAAATTAAACAAAAGACGTCTTTAGACTTTGTGAAAGCTGGAAATTGTTAGGTTTTTTCACTTGGTAATTTTTTGAATGTATTGGCAATGTTTGAATTCTCTTGATTGTAATTTGTGTTGTTATTGCTTTGTGTAATTTTATGTTGTGAATATTTTAAAGAGGACCCCAGGAAGATTAGCTGCCATTAAACGGGCCGCTATGAGGATTCTTATAAAACAATAAACGTCTAAAAAAGTAAATGCTGGTAGCCTGTTTGTAGTTTTATTACAAAAATACAAAGTATATACACTTTAATACTCTGCATTATTTATCAAACACAATGCATATGCCTACTGTGTCAGACTCTATTAGTATAGGGGTATGGGTATAGCTGTAAGAGAGAGAGAGTTTCACAATTGAACCAAGTTATCTGGAGCAGGGGAAGAAAAGTCTGTGTGGCAAGTCATATATAAGATT
Source organism: Phoxinus dragarum (assembly GCA_033366665.1). NCBI lineage: Eukaryota > Metazoa > Chordata > Actinopteri > Cypriniformes > Leuciscidae > Phoxinus > Phoxinus dragarum. Next base: position 14,074 of record JARPMJ010004459.1, read on the forward strand.
TATATACTGTCTTTCTCCTGACTGCAGCCAATCAGTGAAGCTGAGGTGAATAGGCCCTATGCACAGCTGCACTACTTCCTGAACTTGTGCAGGCTCCTTTGTTTCCTGTCTGCGAGGATTGGCCAAACTGATTAATCCAGGTGTGTCTGACCAATAACAATAATCAGACACACCTGGATTAATCAGTTTGGCCAATCCTGGCAGACAGGAAACAAAGGAGCCTGCACAAATTCAGGAAGTAGTGCAGCTGTGCATAGGGCCTATGGGAATACACCTCCAGAATGGTAGCAGTAGTAGACGTGGGGAAAGACAAAAACAAGAAAACAAACAAAACTCCATACAGCACCTTTAAGCCTCTTTATAAAAAATAAAAATAAAATAAAAACTCTAAATTTATTTCCAAAACTTTTAGAAATTTATTTTTTAGCTGTTTAGTTATTTCCCTATGGTAAAACACTGACAGTCAGATTTACTCGTTAAAGCACCCCACCACTGCAGCTGCAATGGTTTATTCCACTGTTATTATGACTTGGCCACAGTCCAAATCGAAAGTGAAACTTATCTTTGTTGGGACTCGGGGCGCCATTTTGTAGCATACCAAAAAATATCTGCGTCACATTTTCAAAGAATAAAGACAAGAGTAAGTACCAAATCTCAAAATGATTCACAAAAGCATTCTTGAAGATTGCTTTTAGTTTAGTACGTATATTGTACTAAACTAAAAGCATACCGGTGATTCTTCACCGTAACTTACAAAATCGAGCGCTTTAGCCTACAGTCCTTGTTCGACGTCCGAGGCCTATAGTGACCTTATCGAATCATACTGCACGTAATCTTAATCGTTGTCCATTTTAGCTTTGGGTTTTTGAGTTTAACTCTGTTTATTAGCATACACGTGTTTGTTAACTTAACGTTACCTCCTATTTTTTATCTTTACGCGCTATTTCAGTTGTTTATTTCTGCATTTGCTGTAAGATTATTTTTGTAATGGTTATTATTTCCTTTTCGCAATGCCTTTTACCTATATTTCAAGCTGCTAAGTTTACCTCGAACTGCTCACCAGTCACCATAGACGTAACATTATACCAAAGTTTCACACCACCACTTCAACTAGTAGCCTAGCTACATTAACAACAAGAACTACAGCCATTTTTTTTCTATGCACCACCTTGGCAGGTAATGTAGGCTACTGTGAAACATTGCATTTTTAATCACTAAACCACTTTTATTCTTCATCAGTATACTGTTATTTTCTGCTTGTTTAGTTGCTCCCCAAGAGTATACATTAAAAAAAATGTTTAAGTTAAAAATTAAATTAAAATTTTACTTACTATGCCTACATACAATTGAAAATAATCATGTCAGCAACTCTTTTAATTAATACTTTCCAATGCGGCTTACAGTCTTCATTCCCAGCAGTTCTTTATAAATGAGGGTGCGGCTGTTTCAAAGGGGGCTGGCATAACTCCCGCCCCATATTTGGTCATACCAAGTCGATTCAAGTAACAGGGTGAACACAAAACAACTAACTTATGGTTGTGGTCCGTTGATTATTTGGAAAATATGAACAATAAGGTGCCGTAACAGGAAGTGGTGGACAGCTGGTGTTGTTGCAATTATAATTTACAAGTAACTTTTACATGGCTAATTCAGTCATTTCTAACTTAATGACTTCAGTTCATATATGCTTTTTCAAATATTAGGACTTAAGTCATCCTGTGTCCCTACACAAGTTTTGGGAAGTTAAGATTCTGAAAACCCCTTCTGTATGCAGTACAGTCCTTTCAGCAAAATCTTTGTTTACAGTGCTTGTTTTTTTTTTTAAATATATAGGCTATAAACAATTAGTTACATGTATTTCTCAGTACTAGTAGACATTTCCACAGTGCTTGTTTTTTAAAATATATATAAACAATTAGTTACATATATTTCTCAGTACTAGTAGACATTTTCAAAACTCCTCAGACTCTCAATACAACAGCAGAGTCTGAGGATTAATCTGTGGATCAATTGGTCATTGCTTTGATAAAAAAAAAAAATGCTTTCGATGACCATATTTTTCAGATTTTACACGTTACATAACACTTTCAAAATTCCATAATGTTTACAAAAAGAGAAATACTCAACTAATTGTCTAAAATAACACTAATTATTATTATTGTGACTCTTGTGTTGGTTTAGTTTTGTAAGCCTGTGTTTTGGTGAGGTGGAAGATCCGCCTATCCTGCTCCAATATGGATGACACTCAGACATCCAGTGATGAAGAAACCAGGTACTCTTATTAAAGACTTGAAATAGTAGGCTAAATATTGATACACACCAGTAAAATGCCACAGTGAAGTTAAGTATAAAGATCTGCTTGTTTTATATTATAGTATAATTGTACAGTTGTATAGTATTATATCTCTCTCTTGTATAGTATTATAAATTGTTTATAAATAAGTGCTTCAGGAACAAAAACTTGTAAAATGGTATAATGTTATGCTGCAACCATATGCTATATGCAGAATAATTAACTCTGGAACATTAACTTATTGAAAAATATGTTTAAAAAAAAACATAATGGGAACCAAGTGGTCCTTGCCATTATTCCATATTTATATAATGGATAAAAATTGATGTCTTCAGTAAATGTTTATGTTTATAGGTGTGTTTTAAATCTAAAATAAACAGACATCTTGGTACATGTGTGGGAACAGCTAGTACTGATGGTGAAGAACATGTTAACTGGTGTCCATTATAATGACCCTCACTTCTGTTATTCTATTCACAGACAATCATCAAGTTTATCAGATTCAGAAATAGTTGAGATCATCTCTCACTTGTCTATTCATCACATAAATGTCTACAGGTACAGATATACTAATAGCAGAACTTGTGTATTGTACAGTATGTTTTTTGCATGAAATTGGAAATTCTTGTCATTTATATTAGTATGCTATTCCCATTTTAAATATAGATTGGAAAGCACATCTTCACACAAATAAATGTTTAATTGTTGTCTCTTGAAAGTGGAAGTGTATGTTTATTTGTTCGTTTTGCTAATGTGCTATAAGTGTCTAATTTAGTGACATTTTTGTGTCCCTGTATGTTTGGGCCATAAATAAATAATTAAATGAGTTTACAGATTGAAGTGGTTCTTACTAGAGTTCAGTTTAATGATTGAGGGGATTTCTGTCACAGGTTGTTGTATACAATGTGTTTATTTAAATTGAATGTGAATGTGATTGAGGTGAGACAAATGTTACAGTTTAAATGTTACACTCCTCTCTTACAGTTCAGTCCAGCAGGAATCATCAGACTCACCAGAGCCCAGCTGTGTGTCTATGAAGAGTGACGGGTCTATGGATCCACCACCACTTTTAAGTACTAAAAAGAAACCATCAGACTCACCAGAGCCCAGCTGTGTGTCTATGAAAAGTGACGGGTCTATGGATCCACCACCACTTTTAAGTACTAAAAAGAAACCATCAGACTCACCAGAGCCCAGCTGTGTGTCTATGAAAAGTGACGGGTCTATGGATCCACCACCACTTTTAAGTACTAAAAAGAAACCATCAGACTCACCAGAGCCCAGCTGTGTGTCTATGAAGAGTGACGGGTCTATGGATCCACCACCACTTTTAAGTACTAAAAAGAAACCATCAGACTCACCAGAGCCCAGCTGTGTGTCTATGAAGAGTGACGAGTCTATGGATCCGCCACCACATTATATATCATCTTCACTCCGGTACAATATTTCTGCATACATTTGGTATCAGTATTATTTGCAAACACTGAGGAAAAGCTGCAAAAATTCACTGATGCTCAAGAAGACAAACACAAACAACCCATTAAGAGCTGGGGGATGTAAACTTTTGAAAAGGCCTGAGATGTGTGAATTTCTTATTTTGTTTAAATGTGCCCAGATGATTTACATAAATAGTAATACAGAATACTTCTATGTTTCCCAGAAAAAAAAAAAAAAACAATTTAGCCCTTTAGTTTATCTCTTAATGCATTGTGTTGGTTTAAGCATCAGTGAGTGTTTGCATCTTTTGTAAGAGTTGTGTATGAGTCCCTCAATTGTCCTTAGTTTGAAAAGATGGATCTCAAAATCATAGTCTTTGTTGGAAGACTTCAAATGTGCAGAAGATGCTGGAAAACCATGGAATGTTCAGGACCTCGAGAATTTTTCTGAAAAACAGTTTAACTGCACAGGACAAACAAGGGACTCATGAACAACTATCACAAAACTAAAAGACAGCTGTGGATCATCCAAATAAATGATACACAGAGTATTAAAGTGGTCCTATTATGCACTTTTTAAACTTTTAGTTAGTGTGTAATGTTGGTGTTTGCCAAAAAGATCTGCAATGTTACAAAGCTCAAAGTCCACTCCAAATGGAGTTTTTTTTATTGAACAGAATCCACTTTTCAAGAACTCCAACGAATGACTCGTTTGGACTACAATGTGGTTTTATCTGGATCTTATGAAATCATAATGTTTCTCATTTAAATAATCCCCCCCCTCGGAATACACAAAAATGTTGGTGAGGCCTGTTTAAACTGCTCTAGAATAGATGAAGAGTGTTGTCACTGTTTTTTTCCCCCCCAGAAAAAGTTTGTCCTAAGGCTAATGAACTGTCCCTGAACATTATAACCTCAATGTTTGTCTGTGCGCTGCACATTTTACAGAGAACAGCTTCCATAAGCGAGTACAATGCAGGCTATACACACAAAAGACGTAGCCTTTCCCATTTTGTCTGGACAATCTGTTGTCTTATTATTTGTAGTTGTGTGTTCTATTAACAGTTCCCATCATGAGCTTTATGTAGTTGCTATAATAGCTATGATGTAAACGAAGGGCAAAGCTTTGCCTCTGATAGCCTGCTAACTAACATTACAATATTGATGTAGTGTTTGTTTACTGTAGCTTTTGTAAGCTCTCGCTTTTGTAAGACTGTTCACCGCCCCTTAGGATAACATAAGACTAACATCAGAATGCCACTCTGAAAAGTCCTGTGAAATCCGTGCTTGCAAAGTTCATACATGAAATCCGTTTAGCACGATCCTCTTGTTCGTTCAGAGTCTTAATCGGGCTTGAATTGGTTTGAAATTGACGCCATCATTAATATATACATCTGAGTAGAGCTTGCGGTTATGAAGGGGCGTGAACGCTAAGCAGTGCCAATCACAACACACCCAGCTAACCAATCACAGCACATTTCATATTTCAGAGGGAGGGGCTTCATCGAAAATGACACATTCGAGACAGACTGGGGAGAGAGGAGCTGTAATAATGTAAAATTTTTGAACAATCAAGCATGAAACCATATTATAGTACACCCCCAAAACAAAATCAAGACTTTGTAAAAGGGCATAATAGGACCCCTTTAAAAATCGAGCATAGGTATTTAGCAGATTTGTCAGACTGAGTGGCACAGACTGTAGAGTGCGTGACATGTATCTGAGCTATTGGCACACTGGGCCATGTCCCGATCTCCTTCCTCTTTCTCTATTTCTATGCATTCCTGTCACTCTTCATGACAATGCACTATAATAAAAAAATTAAAAAGAGAATTTTAACATTTGTAAATTCTGCAAGGTGTATATCCATACATAAGTGCAATGTGCAAACAACATAAAATAATAGCAACAATAACAAAACAATACAAGAGAGTAGCATGTGTACAGAATATACTAGAAAGGATATAACCTGATCCAATTCTTACTACATTTTTATTGCAATACTGTAAATTCTTGTAAATTATTTCTTAGTAATTTAATCCTCACCTGATGTTTTACCATACATTTTATATTGGTAGAGCAACTCACCACATCACCAGAAACATCACATTGTTTTTCTTGTTTAAATGTGATGTCTGTTGATTTAGAATTTCTGGAGCCAATTAGGCTCTACAATATGAATGTTGTACAAATATTATGTAAAGTTGCTCTACTATTGAATTAATGCAAATTTGCAATTATTTTTTTGTCGACTGAAATGTAATGTGTTATTTTAATTCTACAGTCGTACATCTAAACTTAAAACAAGTCTGAAGAAGAGGTTTGAGTGTCTGTATGAAGGAACAGCACAGCAGGGAAACCCAACACTCCTGAATGAGATTTACACAGAGCTCTACATCACAGAGAGTGAGAGTGGAGAGATCAGTAATGAACATGAGGTGAGACAGATTGAGACACAATCCAGGAGAGCAACAACAGGGGACACACCGATCAAATGTAATGACATCTTTAGACCTTTACCTGGACAAGACAAACCCATCAGAACTGTGCTGACAAAGGGAGTCGCTGGCATTGGAAAAACAGTCTCTGTGCAGAAGTTCATCCTGGACTGGGCTGAAGAGAAAGAGAATCAGGACGTCCAGCTCATATTTCCACTTCCTTTCAGAGAGATCAATCTGATGAAGGACAACACACTCAGTCTTTCAGATCTTCTTCATCGCTTTTTCCCTGACACTAAAGAAATGGAAATATCCAGTGATGAATATAAAGTGTTGTTCATCTTTGATGGTCTGGACGAGTGTCGTCTGTCTCTGGATTTTCAGAGTAATGTGAGGTTGCGTGATGTAAGTGAATCAGCCTCAGTGGACGAGCTGCTGACGAACCTCATTGTGGGGAATCTGCTTCCCTCTGCTCTCATCTGGATCACCTCCAGACCAGCAGCAGCCGATCTCGTCCCCTCTGAGTGTGTCCATCGAGTGACAGAGGTACGAGGCTTCAATGAGCCACAGAAGGAGGAATACTTCAGGAAGAGAGTCAGTGATCAGAGTCTGGCCAATACAATCATCACACACCTGAAGTCATCAAGGAGTCTCTACATCATGTGCCACATCCCCGTGTTCTGCTGGATCTCAGCCACTGTTCTGGAGAAGATGTTGAGCGAAGCAGAGAGTGGAGAGATTCCCAAGACTCTCACTCAGATGTACACACACTTCCTGATGGCACAGATTAGCATCAAAGACACAAAGTACAATGAGAAGGACACAGACAAAAAGATGATTTTCAAACTAGGGAAACTGGCATACGAGCAACTGGAAAGAGGAAACCTGATCTTCTACGAGGAAGACCTGAGAGAGTGTGGCATTGATGTGACAGAAGCATCAGTTTACTCAGGATTGTGCACTCAGATCTTCAGAGAGGAGTTTGGCTGGTATCAGGGGAAAGTCTTCTGCTTTGTTCATCTGAGCGTTCAGGAACATCTAGCGGCTCTATATGTGCATCTCTATTATATAAACAACAACATAAATGTGTTTGACCCAAACACCAAACAGAGTTTGCGGTCTAAAGTCAAGGACTTGTTTCCACTTATGCTTAAACATGTTTCATTATCTGCGCTGCATCAGAGAGCTGTGGATGAGGCTCTACAGAGTAAAAATGGACATTTGGATCTTTTCCTGCGATTTCTTCTGGGTCTGTCAGTGGAGTCTAATCCGATTCTCCTACAAGGACTAATGATGCTGACAAGAAGCAGCTCTGACAGCAATAAGGAAACAGTTAAGTACATCAAGGAGAAGATCAGGACCATTGACTCTCCAGAGAAATCCATCAATCTGTTCCACTGTCTTAATGAACTGGGTGATCGTTCACTAGTGGAGGAAATACAACAATATCTGAAATCTGGAACGATAAAGGAAGCCAAACTATCTTCCTTTCAGTGGTCAGCTGTAGTCTTTGTGTTTTTGACATCAGAGAAGATGGAGGAGTTTAGGCTGAATGAATTTGTTGGAGCAGAAAATAAAGCTGATCACGTTCTTAAGAAGCTGCTGCCTGTGATTAAAGAGTCCAGATCAGTTAAGTAAGTATCACTAAGAACAATAACTAGACTTAAAGATTAAAAAAAAATTAAGTAGTATATCTCACAAATCTTCAGTCATGCAGATACTGTTATTTATTATTTATTTTAGTGTTGAGGAAAACATCTCTTCCAAGCTGTGTAGCATATCTTCCACCTAAATCTTATTTGTATTCATGAGCACAGCTATGTAAAGACATAGAGGGAACTCTAGCCAAAATCCTTGATCAAATGTGTCTTATCAAACAAATGTATCTTATAAACACTGTTGCAACAGCCAGAGAAAAATTAACATAAAAAAGTCGAATCAAACTGCTCAACTAAAGCAAACTGAAACTAAACTATTATTTTCAATAAAGCGTCAACATCTAAACCTATGTTAATTCTCAATTAGAACTTCTGTAGATGTATGACAGAAATAAAGTCACTGGTTAGTAATAAGTCAAGCTAGTAATAAGTGAAGCTAGTAATGCTGTTTGTGGGGTGATCCACATACCTTTTTTAGAAGGGTCTCTTTAGTGTTCTAAGTTACTGTAACTTTCTACTGCCTGTACACTGTTAGTGTCTTTCGGACTCCTCCACAGGTACTACATATTATGAAATAATTGTTTATGGTTCATCGAACAAGCATGAAAAACATTGTTTAAAACCTTTCCAATAAAGATCTGTAAAGCTTATCTGGATTTTACAAAAATAAGTTTAAAATAGTATCTATTGTAAAGGGACATATATTTTGGGAATTAATTTTGCTGAGTTTAGTTCTGTGTTGGTGTATTCATACTGAAAGGGTTAACAAACCTAAAATTAACATTTTCACACATTTTTAGCTGACAGCATTTTGTTTCTGTAATAGTAGACCAATAATTATTAGGTTTAGAGTGTATATCTTGCCACATGAAGATACACATAAACACCAATGTTTATTCATGAGGCCCCTGGTGATTGATTGTTAATGTTTAAACACTAAGCTCCTCAGTATGATGATACTGCAGTCACTGAAATTTGAAACCATCATGAAATTAAAATTCACCCTATCTATTTTCTAAATGCGTGTTACAGATCTTGGGCCCTATCTTGCACCCAGCGCAATTGACTTTGTACACCGACGCATGTATCATTCCTATTTTGCACCTGCGCTGAACCACCTGGGGGGCGGTTCAGCGGTGCAAACGTTCCCTGGTGCTATTTTGCAGTTTCAAAAAACAACTCCTACACAGACCAGGAAAAAAACTTGTCTAAAGTCAGTGGCGTGTTGCCCCTGTTATTTATGATATTTTAAGGGCGTGTGCTTGGCCATTATAGTGTGATCAACGCGCATACACTTTGATTCTCATCTAAACAGACGCAGCAGTTTCCATTTTTACAAATCATACATTATTACAAGGAAACAAATTAACACACGAGGGAAATCATTGTTGTGTCCATGAAGATGTGAAAAAATAGGCATAAATCTAGTTTACACATTTACCCAAATTATTATACGCCTGTTTAACCGAAGCTAATTTGGGTGGGTTTCTCCCATCCCCATACAATGTCACTTCTCTGTCTTTTACGGCCCTGATGAGAACGTCGGTCTCCTCGGCTGTGAACCGCTCCTGGCGTGCGCCTGTTAAACCCGCCATTATAATAGCAATCTGCCATGGAACAAGCGCGTCTGCTCTTAAAGCGAATGTGAGAGAACGCTCTGATTGATTTATTTCACCTTACGCCCAAACCACACCTATGAGTGATGTAGCCTTCAGACCAATCCATTTTAGATTTGCGTCGGGAGCAAGAGTAATTTATCCCGCCGGTATAATAGCAACAGCGCCCAATACCCGCCCACAAAGTTACTTGCGTTTCGAGTTTGATACTTGCAGTTCAGATCATTAAAAAAGGGCCCCTTATTGTGAACATTCATATGTTTGTTTTAAAAAAAAAAATTTTTTTACCTTGCAATGTTTAATCAAAATGCCATAATCGGACCTTCCGGTGAAAATAACAAACTTTTCTCTGGTACTGTATGCAAGGCTTCTCCAATAATTTAGTCTGCTAAAACTCTGCCCCTGCAACCTCACGTGCAATGCCCACATCTCAAAATCCAATCAACAACCGATTTATAAAACCTTTTTTTTTTATATATATATATATAATTTGTTTCACCCGGATGTACATCACAATATAGAAGAAAATATCTGTCGCTACTTCTGTTTTATTGTGACTAATTTGTCTGATCTTTGTGTTCTGATCTAAGAAAGTGAATAGTGTGTCATTGTTCTCTACAGGTTGAGTAAGTGTGGCGTCACAGCTGAAGGTTGTGCTGCTTTGGCTTCAGCTCTGAGATCAAACCCTTCACACCCTAGAGAACTGGATCTGTCATTGAATAAACTAGGAGACTCTGGTGTGATGCTTCTCTCTGCTGTACTGGAGGATCCTTACTGTAAATTGGAGATACTCAGGTGAGAATCACACATGGTCTGGTACTCTTTTTTTTTTAATCCTCTCTTTTTTTAAGATTTAAGGAAGCAATGTAGGATGGTTTCGGGATCAGAAAGCACCAGGAGCTTCCTGGGATATGATCTCGGGTCACTGTCTTAGAACGCTGATCACTAGGCTAGCAGCTATGACAAATTCTCTTTTAGTGAAGCAAATTATGGGGGATAATCACCAAAGATTTTGATTAAAAATGTTAAGTTAGTGCTGCAAACTCATCTTTCTGTGGAATTCACTGTTTATCTGACAACAAAACAGATTTTTTTTCAGTGATGCCCCCTTTAATTTGGGTGGTGACCAAATTTTACTAAAATTTAACGGGTACAAAGCAAACACAGCATGTTACACTGTGATGTGTACACTGTATTACTACTATTATGTTACATGCCTAGGAACAATCTGAAAAGTGAGTAGGAAAAGTCTAATCCTGTGTCCCAATTTGCATACTATCCACCCTAAATACTATACATGATTAGAATTAGTGTGGTCCCAAATCGAGGTATGTATCCCAAAAATACCTTGATGGTCTACTATTGGTCTAAAAAGAACTACAAACATGGCAGACGTGTGTAAGACAGATAATTCTTCGTCCCTGTTAGATAAGTATGTCTCGTAAATTTAATGCTTGAATGCTGTAAAAAACAAAACACTTTGTTCTTGTTGTAAAGTCAGACACATTTCTGATTTGCTCATTAACTAGAGAGTGACAAGGAACAGAAAGATGATTGAATCATTTAATCATCAATATATAACCTGAAGAAAAATATGAAATGTTATTTTAACAGCGCAAGGCTGGTGCCGTGATTGATAATGAGCGACACCTGCACCGGTCTCGTTTCTTGTATGACTGTTTCTTATATTCAAGTCTGTATGACTTTTTTTGTTTACATGCGGTTTAAAACAAATAAACCATCTGATCGAAACATTTGGAAAAGCACATATATGTATTAAGTGACTTTTGTCTTAGGACGATATGAAATTATATTTATTTGAGTAAGAAAGCTCTCTTAACTCAAATTTTTAAAATATGATCATACAGATGTGGGCAGGATAAATTACACACTTTGAGGTCATAGGCTACAACATCCCCACAACCCTATAGGACAAGTGGTTAGATAGATGGATGAATGGAGAATAGATGGATGGATGGACCTGTGTGTTGTGATCTGAGAGAGTGAAGAGTCTGTCATTGTTCTCCACAGATTGATATGTTGTGGCGTCACAAATAAAGGTTGTGTTGCTCTGGCTTCAGCTCTGAGATCAAACCCTGAACACCTGAGAGAACTGGATCTGTCACAGAATAATCTAAAAGATTTAGGAGTTAAGCTTCTCTTTGCTGAACTCAAGAATCCTGACTGTAAATTGGAGATACTGGGGTAAGACATCTCTCAGATGAATCAACGTGATTCAATTTAATATAATTTTGTTATGAACCAACACAGCAGTGGTCAGGGGCACACACACATAAAAAAAAAAAACATTATCCTTGGAATAATGGAAGCTTGTTTCCACCACAGAATAAAAAAATAAAGGTAATTGCGACTTCTCACAATTTTGACAAATGCAGGTTGTGAATTTATATATCGCAATTTGCATTTTATAACTCACAACTTTAAGTTTTTATACTCACACTTTTAACTTTTTTTTGCATTTTTTGTATATATATATATATATAATGAGAAATAAACTCGCAATTGAGAGAAAAAAAGTCAGCAAGGGAGATAAAAAGTTGCAATTACTTTTTTTGTTTTTTATTCCATGGCGGAAAAAGCTTAAAATTAAGAAACTTAATCTAGTATTAAAACAAAATATGTTAATAACTGCATTACAATATAATGTTCATTATAATACACATAAACATAATATTACATTAGTTACATTATAGGCAGCATCCAAAACCTAAACTTTTTAAATAATTGTATTGTTACATTTAAAATAAAATAAAATAAAATTTTGAAATGTTTAATTGGAAACAGTATGGACTAACTAGTTTTTCCAATGCCAACTTGCAGCAGCAGTACCACACATCTCTATCCTCAACAACAGTGTGTCTTTGTTCTCCACAGGTTGAGTCGTTGTGGTGTCACAGTTGAAGGTTGTGCTGCTCTGGCTTCAGCTCTGTTATCAAACCCTGAACATCTGAGAGAACTGGATCTGTCTCGGAATAAACTAGGAGATTCTGGACCTGAACTTCTCACTGCTCTAGTAAATTCTCCCCATTTTAAACTAGAGAAACTACTGTAAGTACTAATAATTTCAAATAAATACTCTTTTTTTTCATGTAGCTTAACATTTTAAATAGTTATATGCCTATATTTTCATGAAGAATTTTAATGTGACTGATCTAATGTTTTCAGTAAAATGTGCCACAATTTCATTCACCAAAATTCCCAGTTGATGGGTAAATTCATTTAAATTAGCTTTTCCTAATTATGTGCTCACAATGTGATAATTCAAATATCACATATATCTAAGGTATTGGAAGATTAATTAAGACCTTGAAATAGATTGCACAAATGCACTTGTTAATTTCGCAGATACTAGCACAGTATCTCATGAAATATATTTATAGTATAGAAATATAAATATAGTATAGATGTGATTTCATTGTTTAAAAATCAGTTTTGAATAAACATGTTCTACATATTGTAATAGTGTGTGTCCAAAAATATATAATAAGATGCCTGTTTAAAACTTTTGTCAATTAATTTGAGTATTTTTCCTATTATTGTACATTAACTTATACTGCACAGTGCACATACATACTGTATATTATAACATTCATAGAACTGGTAGTTATTACAAAGAAAGGCTAATTTAAAATAGTCATGTATCATTCTGGCCTAATTTTTACATGATTTCAGTCAAGAAATCCCTAATAACAAATTTTTAAAAGAGTTAATATATATTTGAGACGTTTAGTATTACAAATGAATTTCTGATTTTACACATGTGACTGTTTTTTTTTTTTTTAGGATTTACAAGTATCCGATGAAATTCTCGTATTTGCCTGGCACCAACTTTGTGGGAGTGCATGCGCACCGACTCCGCCCCCACACACTTACGGAATAATTTGCCACTTTCTAATAGTCCCTGCAGTGCTTGCTCTGACTGACACACACCTGAAGAACACGCACAGAAGGCCGCCTCTATCAGAAAGCGATCCCTGAATTCAGTTCTCTTCAATGGCTTATTGCGCTTGAATGGACTAATACACAGTATTTGTTGGCGCATGTTTGGAGAGTAAGCAGAGATGGCCTAGTGTGTGTGGTGGCAGCACACCACTGTTTTGGCAGCAGTAAATACATGTCAATGTTTCTCTTCAAATTAAAACATGGTGTCAGAAGTGGTTTTGAAAGGAACACATTTTATTATTATTTCTATATGTATGAACATAACTCTTTATGTCAATGGAAATGATGATCAGCTAATTGAACATCAACCCCAAAAAGTGTAAATGATGGGTTAATTTAAACTGCCGATGTCATTATGTTTTACATTGTTTTCCATATCAACTTAATAGGCTATGCTGTGTTGACATGTATTACATGTCTGTGCTTCATAACAATAGTGCTGGAGGATGTTTTTGTAGACTGAAAAAAAAAATATTATAATATAATTGATATTATTTTTGAGTCAATTAAAGTAAATTATAATTTACTTTTCAATTATATTTGATATTATAGCTTATAGTATCAATAAGTATCAATATTAGCTTAGCATAGATAATTGATTCTGATGAGTCCAGTAGCATTTCTTTCAAAATGACCAACGAGTTTCAATATTTTTCCTATTTAAAACTTGACTCTTCTGTAGTTAAACCGTGTACTAAGATCGACGGAAAATGAACAGTTGCGATTTTACAAGCCTATATGGCTAGGAACTACTCTCATTCCGGCGTAAGAATCAAGGAACTGTGCGGCCGTACCATGGGTGCAGCAGGCGTAATGATATGACGAAGCACTTGCCGTCAAAAAACTCAAAAATGTTTGTTTACTCACCCTCATGGCATGCTAGATGTATAAGTCATATGAATACAACCAAAGACTTTTTTAAATACATAAAAATAAACCCACTTTTGCGAGTCTATAATGCAAGAAAATAGGTGCCATAATTTTTAAGCTCCAAAAAGTACATACAGCATTACAGATGTTCACAAGTCTTTAAGCTGGGGCCTGTACCATGATGGTAGTTGAACAAATTCAGGGTTACAGGATTAGTTTCGAGATGACAAAACCAAACCTATCCAATCAGGCTTTGTTGGTACCATGATGCTGATCATCAACTTTCTCTGTCAACTCAGGCTTTGATCCTGATTTTAGGTGTGACATCAGTGTGAACAGCCAATCACATGCTGAGGAACAGTGAAACTACAGTTAATTTCAGAAGCAGCGCGATTCAATTCTCTCTTCTCTCTCTTCAGAAAATTATGAGATTGAAAAAATATTTAGAATTTAAACAAATTTAAACTTTATATTTTTAAATTTAAAATTTAAACACAGCAAGAACAAAATAGCTGGCCGGAATTTTGAGATCGCAATAGACGAGAAGGACTATAATGCGTTAAGAGCTCGCTCAAGCACTGGGAAGCTAAACCATTTAGTGCTTTATAAGTAATCAGCAATATTTTTAAATGTATACAATTTTCAATAGGCAGCCAATGCAGTGTTGACAGAACGGGGCTAATATGGTCATACTTCCTGGTTTTAGTGAGAACTCGAGCTGCTGCGCTTTGGACCAGCTGTAGTTTGTTTATTAAGCGTGCAGGGCAACCACCCATAATAGCATTACAATAAGAAGGTCTCTCTATGGCTCCATTCGAGCCCATGGAAACTGTTTCAGGCAAGTTTCTGACTCTTAAGACTGTGTTACTATTAGCTATTACTTATCTAATGAGATTAGGAAACCTCCAGGCCTTGTCGGTTGCCCCGTCGTGCTTAGAGTTCGCACCAGGAATGGTAAAAGCATTCTTACACTCAAGACCGGGTTATGTGCCTAAGGTGCCTACCAATGTACCATGGCCTATAGTTTTGCAGGGTTTTTGTTCTCCTCCCTTTGGTTCATCGGATCAGGAGAAGCTTAATTTTGTGTATCCAGTTGGAGCACTGGACACTTATGTCCACCGAGCTGCCCTGTGGAAAAAAGTCAGATCAGTTATTTGTCCGCTTTGGTTCGCCTAAAAAAAGGATTGCCTGCAACCAAGCACTGAGAAAGTGGATAGTTGAGGCTATTTCTCTTGCTTACAAGAATTCTGGACAGCCGTCAGAGCACACTCATCGAGACGTATGGTGGCGTCTAAAGCCTTTTTGTCAGGAGTATCTCTTAAAGATGGGCTCTACACCAGGTTCCCAGGTGCTCATGTCATAGTTGTTCTCACATAATTCACATTAGACAGACACTGGTACACAACGGCGGAGTGGGTATTATCGTTCCCAGTGTCACTACTATGACACAGCGTGAGTTCTCATCGAAAGGGAATGTCTCAGGTTACTACTGTAACCATTGTTCCCTGAAAAGGGAACAAAAAGTCGTTCTGCCATTGGCATTGGACTGATTTCACACGTGCTTCAAGACGCAATCACAGAGAGGCGTTCTCACACCGTCGCTACTATGACACAGAGTCTCGATTTGTGTTAGATTTAGTTATTTCTGAAACCGTTTAGTATGAGATACACACAAAACAGAAGGAATCAGAATGGGACAAACACTTTTTTCACAGCACTATTTTAAACTTTTAAACATACAGCTATCAAAGTCATATGCAACTGGAATGGCATAAGGGTGAGTAATGATGAGAGAATATTTGGTTGAACTATCGCTTTAATAAGTATTTTGAATAAATGAGAGTTGTCATGTGCACAAGTGTAATAATGTGGTATTTTCATTTTACAGCCATAAAGTCCTGAACACATTTAGATCAAATCTGAAGAATAAGTTTGAGTGTCTTTACGAGGGAACAGCACAGCAGGGAAACCCAACACTCCTGAATGAGATTTACACGGAGCTCTACATCACAGAGACTGAGAGTGGAGAGATCAGTAATGAACATGAGGTGAGACAGATTGAGACACAATCCAGGAGAGCAACAGAGGACACACCGATCAAATGCAATGACATCTTTAGACCTTTACCTGGACAAGACAAACCCATCAGAACTGTGCTGACAAAGGGAGTCGCTGGCATTGGAAAAACAGTCTCTGTGCAGAAGTTCATCCTGGACTGGGCTGAAGAGAACGAGAATCAGGACGTCCAGCTCATATTTCCTCTTCCTTTCAGAGAGATCAATCTGATGAAGGACAAAACACACAGTCTTTCAGATCTTCTTCATGTATTTTTCCCTGAAACAAAAGAAAGGAATATACCCAGTGACAAATATAAAGTGTTGTTCATCTTTGATGGTCTGGACGAGTGTCGTCTGTCTCTGGATTTTCAGAGTAATATGAGGTAGTTTGATTTAAGTGAATCAGCCTCAGTGGACGTGCTGCTGACGAACCTCATTGTGGGGAATCTGCTTCCCTCTGCTCTCATCTAGATCACCTCCAGACCAGCAGCAGCCGATCTCGTTCCCTCTGAGTGTGTCCATCGAGTGACAGAGGTACGAGGCTTCAATGAGCCACAGAAGGAGGAATACTTCAGGAAGAGAGTCAGTGAAGAGTCAATCATCACAATTGAGAGTCAATCATCACACACTTGAAGTCATCAAGGAGTCTCTACATCATGTGCCACATCCCCGTGTTCTGCTGGATCTCAGCCGCTGTTCTGGAGAAGATGTTGAGCGGAGCAGAGAGAGGAGAGATTCCCAAGACTCTCACTCAGATGTACACACACTTCCTGATGGCACAGATTAGCATCAAAGACACAAAGTACAATGAGAAGGACACAGACAAAAAGATGATTTTCAAACTAGGGAAACTGGCATACAAGCAACTGGAAATGGGCAATGTGATCTTCTATGAGGAAGACCTGAGAGAGAGTGGCATTGATGTGACAGAAGCATCAGTTTACTCATGATTGTGCACTCAGATCTTCAGAGAGGAGTTTGGCTGGTATCAGAGGAAAGTCTTCTGCTTTGTTCATCTCAGCATTCAGGAACATCTAGCGGCTCTATATGTGCATCTCTATTATATAAACAACAACATAAATGTGTTTGACCCAATCACCAAACAAAGTTTGTTGTCTAAAGTTAAGGACTGGTTTAAACACAATTCATCTGAAGATGTTTCATTATCTGCGCTGCATCAGAGAGCTGTGGATGAGGCTCTACAGAGTAAAAATGGACATCTGGACTTTTTCCTGCGGTTTCTTCTGGGTCTGTCAGTGGAGTCTAATCAGATTATCCTACGACCACTGATAAAACAGACAAGCAGATCTGACAGCAATAAGGAAACAGTTGGTTGCATCAAGAAGAAGATCAGGACCATTGACTCTCCAGAGAAATCCATCAATCTGTTCCACTGTCTGAATGAACTGGGTGATCATTCACTATTGGAGGAAATACAACAGAATCTGAAATCTGGAACGATAAAGAAAGTCAAACTCTCTTCATCTCAGTGGTCAGCTGTAGTCTTTGTGTTGTTGACATCAGAGGAGAAGCTGGATGAGTTTGACCTCAATACATTTGTTGTAGGAAACAATAAAGCTGAAGATATGCATGTTTTTCAGAAGCTGCTGCCTGTGATTAAAGAGTCCAGATCAGTTCAGTAAGTATCACTGAGAACAATCACTTCACTGTTAAAACATTTAAAATAATTTCAGGCCCAAAACCAATCACCGACAGGGGCTGGGTGTTGTGAGGGCTGAGTGCACGAGCGCAAAACCTCACAAGACCCAGCCCCTGTCGGTGATTGGTTGAACACTATTTATTTAGGTTTTGAGTGTTTGTGAAACCGATTGTTTTTGTGTGCAGATCTCAGAGCCTAGGCTGCCTACAGAGACGCGTTTTTTTGACAGCTTGCTTATGGGGCGGGCAGCTAGCGGATCGTTAGGAACGATCAGATGAATGTGATCATTTATTTTTGCGCCTGAAATCGCTGATACAACCTTTAAAAGCTCAAAAAGCTTCAGTGCTGCAGATGTTGTCGAGAGTAGTGTCCGTATTTGTATGTTTTTTCTATACAGTTCTATCTGCAGATTAGTTTTAAACAAGTTTAAAGTTACAAATTAATCAATACAAAATATTGATTTCATTCAAATTGAAACTCGGAAAAGAATGTGAGTGAATAGTTTTTTTCTTACAGAATGAATGAATTACATTGGAAATGCAATTTATTGTTTATTACAGGAAGTACATTTTTGTTGTTGGTCTATGTTTTCAGTGTTTACAAGTATGATTTTCATCTCTCTCCAGATTGAGTGACTGCGGTCTCACAGCTGAAGGTTGTGGTGCTCTGGCTTCAGCTCTGAGATCGAACCCCTCACACCTGAGAAAACTGGATCTGTCTTGGGATAAACTGGGAAGTTCTGGTATACTGCTTATCTGTGCTGCTCTCAAGAATCCTCACTGTAAACTGGAAATACTGTGGTAAGATAATATTTGACTCTCTCACATGAAACAATGTAAAGTCTGCTGCTGTGAGTTTAGCTGATTGAGCTGTAAATGATTAAACACGTTGAGATGATATAGAGTGAAGAGTGTGTTGTTGTTCTCTACAGCTTGTGGTATTGTGGCATCACATATGAAGGTTGTGTTGCTCTGGCTTCATTTCTGAGATCAAACCCTGAACACCTGAGAGAACTGGTTCTGTCTGGGAATAATCTACGAGATTCGGGCGTCAAGCTTCTCTGCACTGGACTTAAAGATCCTTACTGTAAACTGGAGAAACTATGGTAAGATCATTTCTCTGATAGTCACACGTGTCTTTGTCCTCAGCCAGACAAGTTCTTTAATGTAAATTCTAAGACTAAAATCATCTATAAATGAATGCTCTGTTAAACACACTAAATCTCAGCACAAAAGTTAATCAATACTAAACTTTGAGATAACATTAATGTTTAAAAATAGTAATTTAAAGCCTCTGTGACTTACCACGCAGAGGACGGCTGACTCGGCTGACTTAGACAAGAGTCTAAGGGGCTGTTTACACCTGGCCACTTCATGCGTTTTCTCAGATCGGATAGCTATCTGATTTATCAAAACGATTCCATTTACACCGGTCACATAAATGTGTTTTTGCTAAAAGGAATATAAATCTGATGTTCAATTCCCGCGCTATATGCAGATTTAAAGGAACACTCCACCGTTTTTTTCATATTAAACTATGTTATTCCCTTAACTAAGACGAGTTGATGCATATCTCTCTCGTCTCAGTGCGTGCACTTAATCGCTCTGGCGCGCCGCGACACTTAGATAGCACAGCTTAGCCCAGTTCATTCATTAGGATCCAGACAGAGATGAAGTTAGAAGCGACCAAACACCTCCACGTTTTCCCTATTTAAATACAGTTACACGAGTAGTTACACAACCAAGTATGGTGACACAAAATAAAACGTAGCGTTTTTCTTAGCGGGTAAAATGGATAACTATAATGTATGGCGGATTAGCACTTGCAGCACTTCGACTCGGCGCAGTAATATCACTGAGGATGATATTACTGAGTGAATATCATCACTCATGAGTTTTTTAAATAGGGAATATTTAAATAGGGAAAACGTGGAGGTGTTTGGTCGTTTCTAACTTCATCTCTGTGTGGATCCTAATGAATGAACTGGGCTAAGCTAATTGCTATCAAAGTGTCGCCGCGCACAAGAGCGATTGAGTGCACGCACTGAGACGAGAGAGGTATTTATCAACTAGTTTTAGTTACTGGAATTACATAGTTTAATATGAAAAAAAACGGTGGAGTGTTCCTTTAATGGAGTTCACGTCACCGAAAGCAACAGATATGAGCTGCATTTTATTGATCATCAGCTAAAATTTCAAAATCAAAGACTGTAATAAGAAAGACTGGCAGCCCTGGTAAGATCATTTTGTTTCTTTACTTTTAATGAAGATGATTGTTAAGCGTCTGCGACTTACTTTCACTTTGATTTGCGACAGTTTGCACGTTGGCTTGATGAATAGATGCTCAGCTGCTCCTCTGCGGTGATGCAGTAGCGCTGTCATATCTGACTATAACATGACATATATCCTATAACACGCTCTCACACGTTAATTTTTTTAGTATTTTTGGGAGATCTATGAAACAATATCTCGCATTCAACTGTGTGTCTGTTCAGTCCTGAAGCACATGACCGTTTCAAACAGCACCATTGAGCATCATCAACATGCAGAAATCTCATTCTATCAGCAGCAGTATGTGGCAATGCTTGTCATTATATCTCCTCAGCGTGAACCACAAACTACAGACATTTGAACTACAATTTAAACAGTGTGATTGTTTTCAACAGGTTGAGGGATTGTGGCGTCAGAGCTGAAGGTTGTGTTGCTCTGACTTCAGCTCTGAGATCAAACCCTGCACACCTGAGACAACTCAATCTGTCTGAGAATAACCTAGGAACTACTGAAGTGCAGATACTTTTTAATCTAAAGGATGATCGACTTTATAAATTGGAGAATCTAAGCTACTGTGGGTATATTTTTTAATTTAAAGCTTTTAAATTGGCCCAAGTTCAGTAACAGGTCTCATATGTTTGTAACCGGAGAATACAAGATGATAATTCAGCTCCAATTCAGTCTTTGTACTTTTAGTTTAATTCTGTGATGTGACTGATCTATGAATATATTAATATATTTTCATCTCTTACTGTGTCTCTGTGCAAGTGATTAAGAGAGAGTTGTTTATCATTTATTGTTATTAATCTATTAGCAGTTTATCATTCATATCTCTGACTGTAATATATCTGTATTATATTACTAATATCTCTGGCTGTTTTTCCTCAAATGATCTCCAGATGTGATGTGACAGCAGTAATATCTCATACTCATATGTGTCTGTCTGTGTGTTTTATTGTAGGACTCTCAGTGTTTAGACGTCAGTTCAGTTTCCTCAGGATCAGCTGATGGTGAATAAAGAGCCGCTACAGAGACTGAAGACACACAGCGATCACACCGACAAGCGTGACTTTGTGTCCTTCTCCTTGTGCTGGTATTTTTATTGTTACATCTGCTTTCCTAATGATCTTACACTCTTAAATAAGAGTATAATATCGTATATACATTTTCTATACATTTAAGTATAGGTGAAAGCATTTTAGACTCCTTGTTACTGAGGGAAAGAATTGCCTTTATTGTCTTACCAGCAGATGGCGACAAAAGCTGCAAATTATGTATTACTTTTTTTGTAGTATATTTTCAAGTGATGTATATATAGATGAAGATGAAGATACAACTGTAATTCATTCCTGTAATTAACAGTTTTTTTTACAGTCGCTAGGACACATTTCTCAATCACTTTTTCAAAACTCAGTTCTCCTAACCAACTTTCAGCTCGGCACAGCAGTTCATTTCACATTCAAAATGCACTAAAACTACCAAATCTCTTCATACATGTCTCAAATCAACACATTCTTCCATAACACTAGCAAAGGTTGACAGCCAACAAGCACACTTTGTCACCCACAAAACAATGACCTAAAAAACACTAACTAGAGGTAGCATTATACAATGTTTTCCTCTGTAAATGCTTTCTTTCTTCTACCTCTCTACTGTTTAGAATTCACTGCAATGTATGTTACTAGAATGCTATGCTTCAATACTTTATATATATATATATATTGTCTTTTTTTTGCACTGAGTAAGTACAAAAATGTGTCTACACACCATCCACAGATACAGATACAATAGGAATCAGCTGTGGTTGGTCCAATTGGTTTTAGACGATTTAATTATTAGATTCAAAATATATTTCATTACAATATTACTCTAGAAATGTGGCAAAATTCTGTCGTATACAGTTTTGTATTATGTTGTTGTTTTGAGCTTAAGTTTAACAGTTTTGAAACCAGTTTTGTCCTGTATTAATGAATTAATGTAATAATAGTCATTGAATGCATTTTGTGGCAAAGCAATGATAAATGATCCACAGTTTAGCTCACATTAAAGGTTGTATCAGCGATTTCAGGCGCAAAAATAAATGATCACATTCATCTGATCGTTCCTAACGATCCGCTAGCTGCCCGCCCCATAAGCAAGCTGTCAAAAAAACGCGTCTCTGTAGGCAGCCTAGGCTCTGAGATCTGCACACAAAAACAATCGGTTTCACAAACACTCAAAACCTAAATAAATAGTGTTCAACCAATCACCGACAGGGGCTGGGTGTTGTGAGGTTTTGCGCTCATGCACTCAGCCCTCACAACACACACATGAGGCAAACTAAACAATCAAATTACACTTAGTCGTTTTTTCACACTGATGTGTTCATTTTAAGTGTTCATTTTTTTTAAATAAGTTTGGTTTTAGTTAGTTATTTGATGGTATTAAACGGGAGTGTGATGTCATGATTGACAGACAGCTGAGATTGACAGCATCTCTGAGTGAAGTAGTGAGGCACCAACTGACTTTTTTTCGGGATTATCGTGAGGAGATTGGAACTTTAATTTCTACATTTTCATAACTGTTTATTTCACACCGACATCATGAGTCGTTCTGCAGTAAACTGTACTAACCGATTCTACGGCAGTGTGGGCGGGGCAAAATTGGGACATTGGCGACTTCACTTTTCTGCAATGAAAGAGAGTGAATGTGCGTCATCCATCTTCTTTTACAGTCTATGATTTTTGCCAGCATGGTTAAAAATGTTGATCAGCGAACATAAACAGATGCTCAACCGTAATTACTTGCTGCAGGAGAACAAACCTCATTGGCTCCTGCTGAAGCTCAAACGTGATGCGTAACACGAGAACAAACCTCATTGGCTCTTGCTGAAGCTCAAACGTGATGCGTATCACAAGAATGAACCTCATTGGTTCTTGTTGAAGCTCAAACGTGATGCGTATCACAAGAATGAACCTCATTGGCTCTGGCTGAAGCTCGAACGTGATGCGTATCACAAGAATGAACCTCATTGGCTCTTGCTGAAGCTCAAACGTGTGTAACACAAGAATGATCCTCATTGGCTCCTGCTGAAGCTCAAACGTGATGCGTAACACGATAACAAACCTCATTGGCTCTTGCTGAAGCTCAAACGTGATGCGTATCACAAGAATGAACCTCATTGGCTCTTGCTGAAGCTCGAACGTGATGCGCAACACGAGAACAAACCTCATTGGCTCTTGCTGAAGCTCAAACGTGATGCGTAACATGAGAATGAACCTCATTGGTCCTTGCTGAAGCTCAAACCTGATGCGTATCACAAGAATGAACCTCATTGGCTCTTGCTGAAGCTCAAACGTGCTGCGTAACACGAGAATGAACCTCATTGGTTCATGCATGTCAAGCACTAAATTCAATCTGTTCATCATAAAGATTTAGTTTTTAACGAATATGAACAAAAGTCTTAAGGGTTTAGAACGACATGAGGGCGAGTAAATAACACAATTTTCCTTTTGGGGTGAACTATCCCTTTAATGTGCAGACACACTGATAATCCTTCTATTCAGACCACCGATATGAAGACGTACAATTTGTCTACACTTAAAAAACACACACACACACACACAGAGAAAGACACAGACTCTGATTATTCCAGCCGCCACCAGCGCTACAACAGGAGAGCTGCTGTGAGGAGGAAACAGCTGTGCTGCAGCACAAGGTCATAGAGCCGTAATCCTGCGCTGCGCAACGCTAGATTAAAAACTCCCAGTTTTGATTAAGAAAGCAGGGTTAGAGGATTACGGTCCAGTGAACTAAAATGAAAGCAGTTTTAAACTCAATCCCAGAGTTCATCAAAATACACAAACCTCAGACTGTCATCTCCACCGCAGATTAATGCGAAAGCTTCTTTGAAACTTCTGTGCGGCTCAAACTCGCATTCAGCCGAAGAGATGCTCTGAGGAAATAAAGTCCAATTTATGAAATACAAAATGGTCATGACAGTAAAAGTAATTTTTTTTTGTCATAATTATGACTTTTTTTCCCATAGATTTAACAAAGTATGTTTTTCCCCCTTTTGTGTGTTAGAAATGAGCTTCCATACTATTCCCTTGTTCACAAACTGGACAAAAATACACTATACAGTTTCATTTTAATGGCTGACTAATTGTAAAGTGTTTTGTGACCCAAAAGGTATTTGTATATCTTGACTGCTGTTGCATTTGATCAAGAATTAAATCTGCACTTTACAAAATAATATTGTTCTAAAGTAATTATTTTTAATGTTTTTTGTTTGTTGTTGTTGTTATGTCACTGACTGTATGAGTAAAAAGTGTCAAAGCAGTTTCAATTTATACCCATTTTTGTGGAGTTTGTTTCAGCCTTCAGGTTCTAGAACATGAACATCACATGGACAAATTTAAAAGGTCAGAAAAGGGTGGAAGAAACGAAGATGCAAGACTTTTCCATTCAGTTTTCTCTCACTTAAAACCCTCAATGCCTTTGAAGGGAGGCAGAAATCACACACACACACACACGTCTGATCTTCATTTGCATGGAATCATTTCACAGGCCTCTTATGAATTCAGAGGTGATTCTTTTGATGGGTCGAGCCCTGAAGCCAGCGCTCATAATCATATGGAAATTGTGAGACATGAGAACTGAAAAAGTGACAAAAACCGACAGATAACAGAGGTCTCAAGGAGAAGCTGTGGAGAGACATCGAGTCCTTGAAGAAGCTGCATACTAGTTCCTCCACATGGTCACCTGCTCTTGATTTATTCAGAAAAGACTTGGTAAAGGAGTTAAAGCAAATTCACCCAAAAGTGAACGGGAAACAGGATTGGATGACATATGTGACCCTGGACCACAAAAACAGTCACAAGGGTCAATTTTCTGAAATGTATATTTATACATCATCTGAACGCTGAATAAATAAGCTTTCCATTGATGTGTGGTTTGTTAGGATAGGACAATATTTGGTCGAGATACAACCTGGAATCTGACGGTGCAAAAAAATCAAAATATTGAGAAAATCTCCTTTAAAGTTGTGCATTTATGTTCACGATTGTGCTGCATTCACTCACAAAAATAAATTGTTTTATATATTTACGGTAGGAAATTTACTAAATATCTTCATGGAACATGATCTTAATATCCTAATGGTTTTTGGCATAAAAGAAAAATCAATAGTTTTGACCCATACAATGTATTGTTGGCTATTGCCACAGATATACCCGTGCGACTCGTGACTGGTTTTGTGATCCAGGGTCACATGTGTAATGAGAGCTGAAGCATACGGGAGATTTTCAGAGAATAGAGAATCTGTTCCTCAAAGAAAGATATTGTACGACTTTAGGAGACTTGAAATATTGTGCACAAATCATATGAATTTATTTTATGTTGCTTCTTATTGTTCTTTGGAGACAGACAGCTGTGTTACTATTAACTGTTGTTGTATTTAACACACAAAAAACACCTAAATGAAGATTATTCATAATTTTTCCATAAGTTTTGAATGAGTAAATTATGATGATTTTCATTTTTGGCTGGATGTTTCCTTTAACAATGGAGGAAATGGGATTAAAATGCAATTGTCTGACCTATAATGTCCATTTCATTGCTTGATTTTATTGATAGAAACCAATGATGGGGTTTTCTCAGTATAAGCCCATCACCAAAGTGGATCAATAATAAAATACTTAAACTCAATTCAGTCCATTTTAGTCTCAGACGCAGAAGACAGAAAGTCCATCTGTGAAAAAGACATCATTAAAGCGCTGATCGACTACAAGAGGCAAATAATAAAAAAGGAAATTAACCAAGAATACAAAGCAAACACATATATTGTTCTCGTAAAGAAATCATTTCAATGTGATCAAATATTTATATGCATTTCCATAAGTGTCAAACAATACAAAAGCAGAACTGATGACGAAAGAAGACAAAGTCTTGCACCTGTAGACTGAATAAAACATAACCAGTCTGTTAATCTGAGGTTTAAAATCTCTGCGAACACAAATAAATCCATACGTTGCATATTAAACGTCACATATGATCTGCACAGCATTTTCAATTTCAGAAAAATCGACAGAAAAATGACATGTTGCAATGCTGGGTCTGCATATTAAATCTGCATTATAAACATGTTTGTTTGTTCTCAGTATTTAAAAAAAAGGGGGTTCATATAACACACGGCTTTAAGACAAATGTTTCCAACAGTCGTGAAATAAAGTAAGTCATTTTATCATAGAAAGGCTAAAACAGTCCGAATGAGCCTTTAAAGGTGAAGTATGTAATCTCTGCATCACCACATGAAATAAATGACTGTTTTCAAACAGGTTTCCCGTCTACCATTCGACATCTCCGCATGTTAAAACCGTTGTTCGGGGAAATCAACCAATGAATGAATGACTTATAAATGACTCGACTTGAAATGGACATTTTAACATGGAAGAATTACACACATCACCTATAATAAAACCCACAGACATGTCTTATCATAAATTAGATTAAGAAGGAATATGTCTGTAAAGAATAAAATGTTCAAGTCCTTTAACTCTAAATACAAACTACATGGATGTGAGCTACTCTACAAGATATTAAGTGGTGTGAGAATTGAACTGCAGTTCACCTTAAACTAACACTTTATTCATATTTCACTGACTTTTCGTCTCATTGTCCATCTCTGAAAATACATCTGAAAATGTAAAACATTTTTTTTTATGTTTAAAACGGCTCAGTGTCCAACACCGCCCCCAGTTATAACACAGCTGACATCATATAACACCGCGGGTAATGTTCAGTCAGTGTCTGTCCGTGTTTAGGAGAGCCGAGAGTCACACAGAGTCCTGTGACGTCCACATCAGTATTTATTGTGCCACTCACACTGTCCCACGCTCACCTCCTCGATGTCCAGGTTCTTCCTGGACCTGTAGATGAACTCCCCGATGGCCACGAACACGGAGAGGACGAGTCCGGCCGCCAGAACGATGAAGATTCCTCCGATGTTCTCCACACCCAGAGCGCTGGCCTCTTTACTGTCCTCCTCGGGACAGCCGTTCCCCCGCCACCACTTCTCCTTCATCATGTGGAGCTTCCCCTCCTCCTGTAGCTGCAGGATGGCGATGGTCACCTTGTCACGATACGGGGAACCTGACAGAAACACAGGGTTATTATCACCATCTGAAACTAAAGCCGTGAAAAAGAGCGTCTCCTGAAAAACACATGAACACACACTGCCAGACCTGAGTCTGCAAAGCGTTATATTACACATTTTTTGGTCCTGAGACTTCCAGAGAAGAGATATGTGACCCTGGATCACAAAACCAGTCACGAGTCGCACGGGTATATTTGTGGCAATAGCCAACAATACACTGTATGGGTCAAAATTATAAATTTTTCTTTTATGCCAAAAATCATTAGGATATTAAGTAAAGATCATGTTCCATGAAGATATTTAGTACATTTCCTACCGTAAATATATAAAACATGTATTTTTGTGAGTGAATGCAGCACAATCGTGAACATAAATGCACAACTTTAAAGGAGATTTTCTCAATATTTAGATTTTTTGGCCCCCTCAGATTCCAGATTTTCTAATAGTTGTATCTCGGCCAAATATTGTCCTATCATTACAAACCATAAATCAATTGAAAGCTTATTTATTTAGTGTTCAGATGATGTATAATCTCAATTTCATAAAATGTAGCCATGTGACTGGTATTGTGGTCCAGGGTCACATATGTACATGTTTTAATATTTAGATTTATTATTGGTTGCTATCAGGATGTGAAGAGAGTTTCAACCAATTATAACAAACAAAAAGTGTTTGTAAAAATAATTGCCTAACCGTACCTTTAAATTAACTTATTTTATTTTAGGCAACATTAATAAAAACTATATAGAACTAAAAAACCTACTTAAAATGGCAAAAACACACAACTCAACTCAACTAAAACTTAAAATAAAATGTAATCGAAAACTGAATAAAAATTCAAGATGACGCAAAATATTAATAAAAACTATAATAGTATCTTAATTATACTAAAATAACACTGCTTTAATATAAAGTACTTAAAAAACTAAAACTACATTTTTTTTTAACTAATTAAATATTTTATACAAAAACACTAAAACTTTAACTACAATATAAAACTTAAAATATAAAATAAATAAAAAAAATGATCTAATTAAATATATTTATTAAATATATTTCTAGGATTGGTATTTTGTAAATATTTTCATATGGCCAGTACTTATATTTTACAAGTTAAAAAAAGCAAGGTGAAGTGTTACATTTTTGCATTTTTGTAATCAGCACCATATTGTTTTATATGAATAAAATATGACACGCATGAATAAATTAACCTAATAAATAAAGTTTTGACAAAAAATATTCATAAAGATTTATCGGTAACACTTTACAATAAGGCTTTATTTGTTAACATTAACAAAGATAAATAAGTGCTTAACAATTTAATGATATTAATTGATACATCATACCGTAATTAAATGTGAAAATGTAAAAAATGTAAAGTATGGTACTGAGTGGCACTAAGTGTCTTAGGGGTGTATATGGAACATTTCTGCCGATCTAGTGTAACGTGAGCGTACCGATAGGAGTGCCCACTCCGTAGCCCTTGGAGTCGATGAGTCCGCCGATCTGCGTGAGGTTGCAGTTCCTCTGGCTGATGTACTCGATGCTGGTGGACTCCATCAGGAGAGCGTAGTCTGTGGTCAACACACGCTGGATTCCCTCTCGGTTATTCTTCACCAGCGCGGTGTTCTTACGGCTGCTCATGAACGCCCACATCTTCTCGTAGGTGGAGATCTTGGATTTCTGGGAAAGATGTGTCATAGCATTATTGTAGAGCATGTGCATGGGTTACATTATGCTTTTTATATATTATACAAATGCTTAAATGAACATTTTAATGCAAGTAACCACTGGAAGGTGTGCGACGGATAAAGAAATAAAATTAAATAAAATGAAATACATAAAATTAAATAAAATTAAATAAAATTAAATAAAATAAAATTAAATAAAATTAAATAAAATAAAATAAAATAAAATAAAATAAAATAAAATAAAATTAAAAAAATTAAATAAAATTAAATTAAATTAAATTAAATTAAATTAAATTAAATTAAATTAAATTAAATTAAATTAAATTAAATCACTGTCCACCAAGAGCATCCTTACAAAAAGTGTTTTATTGCTTTTATAAAATTTAAGCAACAGCAATATGAAAAAAGACACTAATTATTCACAATTAAAAAAAAAATGTTTTTTTTTTGCAAACTAATCTAGATCACTAGCCTTTGTTTTTGTGAGTATATCAACAATTTTATAGTTTTGAATGTTAAAATAAAATAAAAGTAGGCTATCAGTCACCAGGATTGTCTGTTAAAAACTATCTAAAGTGTTTTATTGCTTTTATAAAATTTCAACAACACAATATGATAAAAGACACCAATTATTAATCATTACAAATATTTGTATTTTTCTGCAAATTAATCTAGTTCATTAGTCTTTGTTTTCAAAAACTTGATGTAATTATTTACATCCATTGTGCAAATTTTCCAAATGTTTTTTTAGAAGAAACCGTTTATTGTTTCCGCTGTGAATAAATGTACAGTACGCTGATCTTACTACTGCACTTCCTGTGCTTATGCCATAAAATCCTCCTTTGCTGGTCTAGGTCAGTCAGTGCTGTGACAGATGTCCTCATAACCCTCTCTTCCTCTATAAGCTGCTTTAATTCGCTCTGTACATGTTGAATTCCCGCGGGCTGAAGTTCGTGTCCTGTAATCATTCCCGCCAATCTGTGCATGTAAAATCACAGGTCTGAGTGTCTGGAGGAGGAAATGCTGTTCACCCGTCAAACCTCAAACCACCTCTCTCAATTCAACGTATCACAAGACACACAGATCCTGCAGAAAGTGTTTAAACAGACTGAATGTGTGTGTATGAGACCTGAAAGTTGCCCAACCTTAAAGAAAGTCATAGTGGATCCGTCCCTCACGGCACCGTACTCGATCTTGGTCTGTTTGGCCAGGTCATCGGCCGAGTCTATCGGCGAGTCCATCCGCTCCACGGTGAGGAAGGCGGCCAGGTTAGCCGTGTAGGACGAGATGATGATGAGGGTGAAGAACCACCAGATCCCTCCAACAATCCTGGTGGACAGAGCCTTGGGCATCAACTCCGACCCTGACCACGAGACATATTCACGCAGTTAACAAACCAGTGGTTGAAAATGCTGGTTAGAAATCAAGGATGTTTTGCACTGTTTTATAGTTGTTTTGTTTCTACTTGTGTGTTCAAAATAAAATATAATAAAATAAAATAAAATAAAAGTTTTTTTTAATTTCATTTAAAAAAATAAAACAAATGAATAAAGTTATGGTCTTAAAAAAAGAGGGGAGAAAAAGAAAATTTAAGTGGTTTAAAATAACTCACTTTATCTAAATTGTAAAAAAAAGGGATGGATGGACAGACAGATAGATAGATAGATAGATAGATAGATGGATAGATGGAAAGATGGATAGATGGATAGATGGATAGATGGATAGATGGATAGATAGATAGATAGATAGATAGATAGATGGATGGATGGATGGATGGATGGATGGATGGATGGATGGATGGATGGATGGATGGATGGACGGACGGACGGACGGACGGATAGATAGATGGATAGATGGATAGATGGATAGATGGATAGATAGATAGATAGATAGATAGATAGATGGATAGATGGATAGATGGAAAGATGGATAGATAGATAGATAGATGGATGGATGGATGGATGGATGGATGGATGGATGGATGGATGGATGGATGGATGGATGGATGGATGGATGGATGGATGGATGGATGGATGGATGGATGGATGGATGGATGGATGGATAGATAGATAGATAGATAGATAGATAGATAGATAGATAGATAGATAGATAGATAGATAGATAGATAGATAGATAGATAGATAGATAGATGGATGGATGGATGGATGGATGGATGGATGGATGGACGGACGGACGGACGGACAGATAGATGGATAGATGGATAGATGGATAGATGGATAGATAGATGGATAGATGGATAGATAGATAGATAGATAGATAGATAGATAGATAGATAGATAGATAGATAGATAGATAGATAGATAGATAGATAGATAGATAGAACACCTTGCTGCATCAGGGCTCCGACCCCAAACCAAACACTGTTGATGAGGGTGAAGTTGTTCTCCACCACGTCAGAATCAGGGTTGCAGGGATGAGGGTTGTACCATTCATACGGAGTAAACCTGCACACACACACACACACACACACACACAAACACACACACACACACACACACACACACACACACACACACACACACACTTTATAGTGAATTTTAGAATTATAGTTTTGAGTCAATCCAAACAAAGTTAATAATAAGGTCCCTTGATGTCATTTGAATTATCTACATAATATCCTTAAACAATGCAATTATTATGTTAACATATTTTAACGGTTTCCTATAGCCAACACTAACAGATTTTACTTGTGAAGTTGAAAACAGATACACTAATAAACACAACACTTAAAAAAATGTCAAGTAAAATTTGCAACAAAATATAAAATCACAATATCCACAATGATTCTAAAATTTACCAGCAAAATCACAATCACCACACATATAATTGTGAATATTCAATATAATGCCTCTAATATTGTCACCACTAACCGTTACCAACAAAATGCCAGCCACTATTTCACAATACAGTTAAAATAAACTGTATTTCACTCTGACAATAAACATCCATAAACTCAATAATTTGAGATTGCATAATTGCATTGCATCGTTTTGCTCTCAGCAATTTCCTCTTCTCACATTTTGCCCTCATGCTTCAGTTTCACTGTTTCACTGCCACTGGTGTATTTGGTGTCCTGTGACTTCTCTATATGACTTTATTGCATTTCTCACATTGCTGTCCAGACGGCAAATCTTGCTTAAGTGGAAAATCCCCCATTCACGATCACATTCTTGATGGATTTATAATGCCTCATATTTCATTAGACTCGAGAAAATGTGATATTCCCTCCATCAACTCCCTTCCTAACATTCATACTCATAACTGCATTTAACTGGACCATCTGGACAATATGTGGCACTGAATTTTTTTGTGCTTTACTTTCATGTATTAAACTGATTATTTATATTTTCCATTTTTATTTTCATCACCCCCCCCCCCTTTTTTTTTAACGATTTTACAATAAACAATTGTTTGTTTATTCTTCCACCCTCATTAAAAATCAAAGTTTGTATTGCAATGGTATTCATCTTGGAGATGATATGGGAGAAAAGACAAATGGGAAAATATTTTCTGAATCTGCTTAAAACAAAAATGTGGCTGCTCAGTGCTCACTGTTGGACACTATTGCAAATATTTTTGGCTGTTATATGTTCAAATAAATTAATATTGCTCGCATACTGTAGATGAATGGCATGTTGGAGACTGCCAATAGATAAATACATATATAAATAATATATATATATACTGTATATATAAGAGACATCCTGAATACTGATATCATTTACAAAGCAATCTTTTATATTCAAGATAATTTGGGTGTCATGTTCTCAACTTATTTCATATTATATTATTTTCCCACCCTGGGCTGTATTGGAGGGGCCTAGAAATTTATTTAGCCTATGTCACAATATGAGGAAAATCCTGCTCTGTTCCCACCCACAAAAATTAGGGTTTTCTTTAAAGTGGTGGTAAAATGCCATTTTCACAAGATGTAAAATAAATCTCTGATGTCCCCAGAGTGTGTGTATGTGAAGTTTTAGCACAAAATACCCCACAGATATTTGTATATAGCATGTTGTCTATAAAAAAGTTGTCACTTTTTGAGGGTTTGCAAAAACACACCGTTTTGTGCCAGGCCCTTTAAATGCAAATGAGCTGCTGCAGAGGGCGGGATTTCAAGAGCTTGTGTGTGTTAGCAGCTGCGATTACCTCACGCACACACACTAATGACAGAAACTGTTCTGCCTTTAATGTTGAAACGGAGTCAGACAAAGATGGAGAGACTCAAGAAGAAGTGACGACAGGTAGAAGCAACAGGACGTCTCTGAATGGTTAGTTGATGAATTTATGTTGCTGATGTGGAGGTAACTCTTCAATTAGCATATTCTGTCATGATAATCTATAAATCTCTCATATAGGAACTGTTGTGAGATGCACACAGAGTGACTTTCTATTGCATGTGAAAAGACGGATGCTAAAGTTTGAGCTGACTCACAAATGTCTCTTATACAGCAACTCTTCCTCTTCTCAACATGGACTGCGTGTTCCTGTGGGCGGGGCTTATGTACATTTTAGGGTTGGTGATGTCACTAACCCGGAGGAATGTTGTGTAGTCCCTACCAGCCGTTTGTTGTCTTCCTTTGTCTTGTCTTCCTTCCTTTGCTTTGAACTTTGAGTGTTGTAACTTTGCAGATGTTGTTTATGATCAAACAGCAACATTACACACTAACTAAAGTTAGAAAAGTGAAATTACACTTTACAACCCCCTTTAAAGATTTTTTAGACACCCAATAAAGAGCCCAAATAGAGTCCAAAAACAACAAACCCCACAGAACAGGCGGGAGGAGACCAAAGGAGGAAATTATATATTACCATACCGCAAAGAGGAAAAATATAGAGAGAGAAAATAGCATGAGTCCAAGGTTCATCCAGACAAATATTATATTTCTGAAAATATTGAGTATTTATTCCGCAGATTTTAGCCATTTATATTTAGGTAACTGAAAACACCTTTTTAAAAACAACTTCTAAAGTGCAAACTTTATCAAAGCAATAGAACAGAATTTAGAATGCAGTGACATCATTACCACAATCTGAGCATTCTAAATACTGGACATGTGCTTGAATTTGACAGAAAAGTTTTTAGAAAAGTTAACTGAAGTTTTGGAAAAGTTAACTGAAGTTTTGGAAAAGTTAACTGTAATAAAAGTACCATTGCATTTGTGTTTAAAACGAGCTGGCCAAGACTGGCAGTAAAACAAGAGCTAATTAACCGCAAAACATATAGAAGCCTGAAACCGGTCCAATTTGAAGAATTTAATCCAATCTAAAGGTTGAATTGTGTTAAAGTGATCAGTACCTGGCGATGACGAACAGCACACAGCTGACCCCGAGGCAGGCCAGCAACACGTACATCCAGATGTCCGGAGAGAGCGGGGTTCAGGAACGAGAACACACCTGGATTCGTGCCATTGGGCTTGTGGTAGAGAATGGAGATTCCCAGAGTCATGAAGGGCTTGGAAAAATCGATGACTTTCTCTCTCACGTAAGTGATGGTGAGCGGCGCGACGGCCCAAATCTGCCACCTGTGATGAAGCAGGGACAATTAACTCACAGGGAACTTGCTTGACTTCTTAAGATCACATCAAATGGCTTGATGAGGACACTAACATAAGGGGCTTTCGCACCGGGTAGTTTTAGGAACTTACACTCTAAAAAATGCTGGGTTGTTTCAACCCAATTTTGGGTAAAATATGGACAAACCCAGCCGTTGGGTTAAAATTTTAAATTACATTTTTAACCCCAACGTTTGGGTTTGTCCATATTTGACCCAAAATTGAAACAACCCCAGCATTTTATAGAGTGTAGTTCTAGGAACTGACCACCAGGGTGTTTCCCCGACAACTGTTATATATAAGTAGACAGTAAATAGTAGACAGCGTTAGCCGTGTGATTGATGTCCAGTGTCGCTAACTGAGCAGAAATACATAATCATGTTTTGGTTTGGTCTCCTTAAAGTTGTGTTGGACTTTCTCCTCAGCGTAAAGGTTAAGGTTCATCTATCACTGTTTTCCCATGTTTGTAGAGTTAGTTTCTGGAGTAAATATATAGGCTATAATGTGTGATTACACAGCTTTATTAAAAATGGCGGGTGCTGGTGTTTCAGCCAATCAGCGAACACTAACGTCACTGGTAGTTCCTTTAGACTCCTTTTCAGTTAGTAAACATGGTGACGTTTTTGTGGGCGGAGCTTAGTTGGTTGCAGAAAGATCCCTCTGGCCGCTTCACTAACGCTAGTTTGCCAGTTTTGTTAGCTTGTTTTTTAAACAATGATTTTATCTTAATGTGCAAGGTCCACTCACTGTCTAGGGCCGCGATTGTTATTTGCAAAAGTTAATTTTAACGGACAGAACCTGATCTGACCCGTACACGCTCAGTCAATGGATGGTCGATCGGACAGGATTAACGTTTAATGCTAGGTTACCTCCGGTTGAGAAGCTGACTTCTACACCGATAGAGAAACCGAGCGTAAAGAGAAACTGAGGGCATATAACATCTTCAGATGCCTATAACTATGTGCTGAATGCTCACGCACAAGAACTTTTGGTACGACCCGAAGTTCTGCCTAGGCCAGCGCCAAGGCCAGAAGACGACAATGTAAAGAGTGACATTACGGTGGCAATTTTAATTATGT
Organism: Phoxinus dragarum; assembly: GCA_033366665.1. Classification (NCBI taxonomy): domain Eukaryota; kingdom Metazoa; phylum Chordata; class Actinopteri; order Cypriniformes; family Leuciscidae; genus Phoxinus; species Phoxinus dragarum. Next base: position 49,816 of record JARPMJ010004459.1, read on the forward strand.
GAATAATTTTCTAGAAATAAAAAATTCCAGATACAGCATATTCATTTTTTTAACTATGTTTTTGCTTACCCTTTCTTACCAGGATCTTCAAAAGTCAAGTCACAATCAATCAAAACAACAATCAGAGATGATTCACAAATAAACACAATAATTTAGAAAACATTATGCGATAAAATGTAAAATTGGAGCCTGTACTCCGTCGATTCTAGAACCCAAAAATACAACAAAGATGACATTTAATAATAATAATAATAATAGTAATTTAAGCTCCTTATTATGTAGATGAATCTGTGCTGGTTTGAATTGGCCGCCTCCAGTTTTCACCTCTGTTTTGCAACCAGCTAGCGCCGTGACGTAACTGTGACGTCGGCGCAAAAGGGGTCAATAGTGCTGGTTTAGACCGACTCTGAAGTAGGAGCAAAATTAGCTCCTCTAAAAGGAGTTCCTAGAACTAAAATCGGTCCTAGTTCCTGCGGTGCGAACGCACCAAAATCCAGGAACTTACGCCAATAGTTCTAGGAACTATTAAATGGTTCCTCCGGTGCGAAAGCCCCATGGACTAAAAGCCACAAAACTCTTTATTTTGACTTACATGATCGATTAGCTCTCTGACCATGCCGTTCCACTCTCCTTTGTCATTCTGGGCTCCGTATTTCCCATCAGACACCAGTTTGACCTCATAGGAAAAGCCCAGGATGTTGGACAGCTCCTTCAGCAGGTCCAGACAGTATCCTTCAAAGCGGTCGTTCCCATACAGCGGCTTATCTGACTTCTTGTACATCACGTATGGGGTTTTCCTGCAAGGGCAACAACACTATCAGATCCAGCATGTGCAGTCCTCTGGGTCTTGATGAAGCGAGTCGGCGGATTCCTACCAGAATTGTGGTGACAACGAGTGTCCGGTTGGCCATGGAGTCGGTCACGTTGGCGTTTTGTCTTTGTTGCTGTCTGTCAGGTTAAGGCCAGTGTTTGAGTTCCACACACCAATCTAACACACATGCAAAGCCACAGTAAGAACATTTCATGCTGAAAAACTGTTGATTTTTAGGACAGATTCAAGGAATAATTCACACATTATGGACCTGACTAGGATGACACTGTTCCTTTAAATATAATCAGAGATTTTAAATGTAAGTAGAGTATCCAAATGTCTGTGGTTTCAAATTATATTTAAAGGTGAATTGTGTCATTTCTGAATGATAAAATATAATATATATATATTAAGAGATATACAGTACATATCTCTTAATTATACTATCTTTTATAATTCAGAAATTACACAATTCATCTTTAAATATAATTTTAAACCACCAGACATTTGAATACTTATGTACACACACACACACACACACACACACACACACACACACACACACACACACACACACACACACACACACCACACACACACATACACACACACACACACACACACACACACACACACACACACACGTATATATACACAATAGCCTATATATAATATAATTGAGATATGTACTGTATGTATAATATATTATACATACATACATCATATACATACATACATACATACATGTATATCATAATTATGAGACAAAATATTTTCTTAATAAATTGTTTAATTGTTTACATAAGTATAAATTAGTTTAATATTTATTTATTATATAAATACTCTAAATTATGTTTTCCTAACAAGAACCTTGTTGATATTAAATAAAATAAAGACATTTATTAAATATTTTCTTTACTTCTTGTAAATAAAATAAATAAACAAATAGAAAAAAAAACACTTCAGTTTGAAGTCTTACAAGGTAAAAGAAAAACAAGACCAGGGAGAATTTTAAATTAAATGAAGCAAATGAATGCGTTATATCAACTGTAGGGGGAAATAAACATAGAAAGCGAAGCACTTTATAACAGTGCAGAACACACACTGAATTTGTTAGTTATCTACCACTTATTTTATCGAGCAAAAGCAAGTGCTTCACATCATCAGTCTCTTCTTTTACACGAGCAACTCATATTAATCCAGTCTCTCCTCTGAGACGCTCCGTGTGTGTGTGTGTGTGTGTGTGTGTGTGTGTGTGTGTGTGTGTGTGTGTGCGCCCCGCAGTTAAAGCTTCATTCGCTACGCTACGTCACCTCTGTCTGATAGCGGTTTTCAACATACATTAAGAGAGTGTCTTCAAGCTGAGCGCTCGGCGTGCGATTACCGCTCATAAACAGATGTTTAATAAAATGAGCTCTCTGCATTGTTGACTCTATGAGTGATGTGATATTTCCATAACTGGAAGCTGCAGCCTTTGAGCCACACAGAGTTTGACAATGTTATAAAAGGAAATAAGTTGAAGTGATACATTTGAGTGTCAAAACTAAGTATAATCCATAATATACTATGCCAAGTGTTTCTCATGGGACATCAATAATATCTATAAACCAGTTGCGGGGCACAGATGAAAAAGTACTTTTTAGAAAATACCATAGTACATGAACATGGCAATCATTCAGTACCATGGTACATTTTTGCAAGGGGAAAAGGGGACGTGAATGTCACAATACTGATATTCAATACAAACCTTCTTCCATACTTTGTTAAAACGACCACTTTCCATAAACTGCTTGTGAAAAGAAAAGGAAAAAGCCAAGATTTGACATGGTACAGTATGATAGAGATATTAAGGAGACGTGGGATCACGGGAGCATCTTCTGCTTTTACCTTTTCCATGCCATCCTCTTTCAGACTGATGACGTCGAGATCAAAATCTTTCCTCAAGCCGTCCGACTTGTTTATAACTATCTGTCCGGTCAGGCCGTTCCACTGAGCCTACAAGAAGAGAGGAGGAGGGAAAAAGAGGGGTCTGGTTTTAGATGAAACATGACGGTGTCGTATCATTACAAGTTTTTGAGTCCCACTTTAGAGGCCAGGTAAAGCATTATCATCATCATTAGTTGAGAATGTGTGTTTGGCACATCACCAGCCCAGTGTTTATAACTGTACCTCGCTGTGTTAGCTCACACACAGCTGTGTTTAGTGTGTTAGTTGTGTGTTTGGGGGGCTTTCTGACATTATTGTTTTATAGCATAGGCCTAGGGTATAAGATTGAGAGAGAGGGAATGAGAATTCTTAATGGGATTATTTTAGTCAAATTAATTTTAGTCAAAAAAATTACAACAAAATCTGATTAATTGAATGCGTTTTATACAATAAAAAAAAACTTGTATTTATATTAAGTAAATAATCATATTTACTGAATAAAATAATTATTAATTTAATAAATTATTGTAAATAAATAAATAATTTTAAAATACATTCAATAAATGTTTTTATTATTCTATTATTATCGTTTATTTAATTAATTTTAAATAAGTAAATTAATTAAATACATTAATTCATTCAATTAAAATATAAATTAATTTAAATACTTTTGATTAAATTAATGCCTTTATTTATTTAGGCTATTATATAAAAACATACAATTATTTTTCTAACAAGCACCTTGAATTTATATTAAATAAATCAATATTTGTATTAAATACAATTATTATTAATGTAATGAATCATTGTAAATAAATAAATAATTGTAAAATACATTTTTTAAAAATCTCATTATTCTATTATTAATTCAATGAATTCTAGTTAATAATAATTGTAGTAAATAAATAAATAAATGACTAACGAGCACTTTGCAGTGCCAGGACCTTGATGATAAGGCTTGTAATGTGTAATGTCAAATTGAAATGTAAACCATAATCTCCTTGGTTACTCATTATTCCCTAGTTTGTTTCCATGGTTACTAATGATCTGCACCTGTGTCTCATTTAGTTCTCAGCGTGTTTATACTCCCTGTTTGGTGTCTATGTTTGGTTAAGATTTAAATTTCTCCGACGAATCCCTGTTCTCTTTGCTTATTAAACATTGTTTATTTATAGTGCCTGCTACCACTACACGTGTCTTCAACCTCCTACCTTCCATATTTATCTCTGCTTTTCATCATCTGTCTAAAGCAGACCCATTCACACAGTGACAAACAGCAAAGAGAAACAACCCAGAGATCCATAGATCACAAACAGTCACATGATCAACGAAGTGCCCAGAGCAATAGATCAGCTCTGTTCTGCAAGGAGTTGTTAGTAAATGGACTCTATAATGAACCTCCCCAAGTGGACACGTGAGCCCAGGCTGAGGGATGCGAGCCAAATGGAGAGACCGATCTCCACAACAGCGGATCTTTTACCCAGAACATGTTCATTTACAAGGATGCAGCGCTTATACAGTCAACAGACATTCAATAAAGCCTGATGACGTGCAAATCCAGTGGATTATTTCTTTAATTTGCCGTGGGGTGGGTGGCATTCATAATCTTCACATACATTAGTGGAGATCTTAAAGACTTGCTTCATATACTCACACTGAGGCCCGCATGACCTTTGTCCAGATTGGTTCTAGTCATTATTCTCTAGTGTAAATCTCACTAGATCCTTCCTTTTTATCACATCCTGCTCTCGACCGCATGTGCAGTGAGCTCCAATTACCAACAGGCCAAGATTAAACACACCAGACCCAGCGGTGCGTAGCAGAGCCTGTACTAACTGTACCAGGGGCTCTCACTAAGATCAAGAAGATGACATCATCATCATCATCATCATCATCCTCATCCTCATCATCACCACCAGCACTGGATTAAAGAACTTCAGAGATGCAAAAACTAACATTGAGTTCAGTGAAAGTGTCAGAAAACATCTCTTCTGACAGAGATTGAACCAAAAATTGAACAAAACATTGTAATCTGGAAAAAATACATACAAACTAAGCTAAAATATAATTTTATGGCTCCAAACCTTTTGGGTTTTTTTTTGTATAAAATTATTTAATAATGAAAATAAAAAATTATAATTTCCTTCCACGCCGGTCATGGTTCAGCAAACAGGTAATCCCGCCCCCAAATTCGAGAGGTTGCTCACTGCAACGACGATTGGTGGAGCTAGAAGATCCAACCACACCCTAACCTACCCACAACCCTATCACTAAACACAACTCCACCCACAACCCTATCACTAAACACCACTCCACCCATAACCCTATCACTAAACACAACTCCACCCATAACCCTATCACTAACACAACTCCACCCATACCCTATCACTAAACACAACTCCACCCACAACCCTATCACAAACACAACTCCACCCCACAACCCTATCACTAAACACAACTCCACCCATAACCCTATCACTAAACACACCCCACCCATAACCCTATCACTAAACACAACTCCACCCACAACCCTATCACTAAACACAACTCCACCCACAACCCACACTAAACACACTCCACCCATAACCCTATCACTAAACACAACTCCACCCACAACCCTATCACTAACACAACTCCACCCTAACCCTATCACTAACACAACTCCACCCACAACCCTATCCCTAATCACAACTCCACCCATAACCCTATCACTAATCACAACTCCACCCACAACCCTATCACTAAACACAACTCCACCCACATCCTATCACTAATCACAACTCCACCCACAACCCTATCACTAAACACAACTCCACCCACAACCCTATCCCTAATCACAACTCCACCCATAGCCCTACACTAATCACAACTCCACCCATAACCCTATCCCTAATCACAACTCCACCCATACCCTATCACTAAACACAACTCCACCCATAACCCTATCTAACCAACTCCACCCATACCCTATCCCTATCACAACTCCACCCTAAACACAACTCCACCCATAGCCCTATCACTAAACACAACTCCACCCACAACCCTATCCCTAATCACACTCCACCCATAGCCCTATCCCTAATCACAACTCCACCCATAACCCTATCACTAAACACAACTCCACCCATAACCCTATCCCTAATCACAACTCCACCCATAACCCTATCACTAAACACAACTCCACCCACAACCCATCCCTAATCACAACTCCACCATAGCCCTATCACTAAACACAACTCCACCCATACCCCTATCCCTATCACAACTCCACCCATAACCCTATCACTAAACACAACCCACCCACAACCCATCACTAATCACACTCCACCCCACAACCCTATCACTAAACACAACTCCACCCACAACCCTATCCCTAATCACAACTCCACCCATAGCCCTATCACTAATCACAACCCACCCATAACCCATCCCTAATCACAACTCCACCCATAGCCCTATCACTAATCACAACCCCACCCATAACCCTATCACTAAACACAACTCCACCCATAACCCTATCACTAAACACAACTCCACCCATAACCCTATCACTAATCACAACTCCACCCATACCCTATCACTAATCACAACTCCACCCATAACCCTATCCCTAATCACAACTCCACCCATAGCCCTATCACTAAACACAACTCCACCCATAACCCTATCACTAAACACAACTCCACCCATAACCCTATCACTAATCACAACTCCACCCATAGCCCCTATCACTAAACACAACCCACCCTAGACTACACTAAACACAACTCCACCCATAACCCTATCACTAAACACAACTCCACTCATAACCCTATCACTAAACACAACTCCACCATAACCCTATCGCTAATCACACTCCACCCATAACCCTATCACTAAACACAACTCCACCCATAACCCTATCACTAAACACAACTCCACCCAAACTTATCACAAACACACCCACCCAAACCCCTACACAAACACAACCCACCCCATACCCCTATCCACAAACCACACTCCCCCCATAACCCTACACTAACACACACCCCCCCTAACCCTATCACAAACACAACCCACCCAACCCTACCACAAACACACCCACCCAACCCTATCACTAAACACAACTCCACCCCATAACCCTATCACTAAACACAACTCCACCCATAACCCTACACCAAACACAACTCCACCCTACCCCAATCACAAACACAACTCCACCCATAACCCTATCACCACACCACACACCCCCACCCAACAACCTCCACCAAACCCTACCTAAACACAACTCCACTCATAACCCTATCACTAAACACAACTCCACCCATAACCCTATCACCAAACACAACTTCACCCAAACCCTATCACAAACACAACCCACCCATAACCCTACACAAACACAACTCAACCCATAACCACACTACACACCCACCACAACCCCACACCAACCCACACCACCTAACCCTATCACTAACACAACTCCACCCACAACCCATCACTAAACACAACTCCACCCATACCCACTACCCAACTCACCCATAACCCTACACTAAACCACCCACCCACAACCCACACTAACACAACACCACCCAAACCCTACACTAAACACAACTCCACCCATACCCATCACTAAACCACTCCACCCACACCCTATCACTAAACACACTCCACCCCCAACCCAATCCCAACCACACACAACTCCACCCAAACCCAAACCACACCCCACACCCACCCACAACCCACCACACACCCACTCATAACCCAACACTAACACACTCCACCCATACCCCAACACTAAACACAACTCCACCCACAACCCTATCACTAAACACAACTCCACCATAACCCTATCACTAAACACCACTCCACCCATAACCCTATCAATAAACACACTCCACCCTAGCCCTATCACTAAACACAACTCCACCCACAACCCTATCAATAAACACAACTCCACCCCATAACCTATCATCACTAAACACAACTCCACCCACAACCCTATCACTAAACACAACTCCACCCATAACCCTATCACTAAACACAACTCCACCCATAACCCTTCACAAACACAACTCCACCCATAGCCCTATCACTAAACACAACTCCACCCACAACCCTATCAATAAACACAACTCCACCCAAACCCTATCACTAAACACAACTCCACCCATAACCCTATCACTAACACAACCTCACCATAACCCTATCACTAAACACAACTCCACCCACAACCCTATCAATAAACACAACTCCACCCATAACCCTATCATCACTAAACACAACTCCACCCACAACCCTATCACTAAACACAACTCCACCCATAACCCCATCACTAAACACAACTCCACCCATAACCCTATCACTAAACACAACTCCACCCATAGCCCTATCACTAAACACAACTCCACCCACAACCCTATCAATAAACACAACTCCACCCATAACCCTATCATCACTAAACACAACTCCACCCATAACCCTATCACTAAACACAACTCCACCCATAACCCTCTCATCACTAAACACAACTCCACCCACAACCCTATCACTAAACACAACTCCACTCACAACCCTATCACTAAACACAACTCCACCCATAACCCTATCACTAAACACAACTCCACCCATAACCCTATCACTAAACACAACTCCACCCATAACCCTATCACTAAACACAACTCCACCCATAGCCCTATCACTAAACACAACTCCACCCATAGCCCTATCACTACACACCACTCCACCCACAACCCTATCACTAAACACAAACTCACCACAACCCTATCACTAAACACAACTCAACCCATAGGTCCACAGAAGTGGACATCATTTGGCTCTTGCCAAAGTCACTCTATTGGTTGAGTTCATGTTATATCAGCCCATTCGGTCACAATAGCATTCTGTGCCTCTAGTGGAGCAGAAATGACACGCTTCACTTTTAGATAAAGAGATCCCCAACTTTAATGAGTTCATCCACACAGCCAGCATCAGTAATTCAGCTGGAGCCATTACACACTCGACTCATCCAACACACATTCATCCTCCAGCCTGCAATGCCAATGCTGACTCAACAATACCTCCTCCAAACCAGGAAGACAAGAACACTTGGAAGATGTCATTGGGAAAGAGAGAGAGTGTCTGTACATAAATCACTGCAGCTGTTTAGAAGTGCCTCAAAACACTTTCTAGAAAACTGAAAAACCCTCTATCCGAGTTCAGGAGTGTCTGGCACAGATTAAAAGATTATATATGATAACTCTGTCATCATTTACTCATCCAAATGTCATTCAAATGTACATGATGACTGAATTTTCTTTTTGGCTGAACTTTTTCATTTTGGGGCCGAGCGTTACATCAGGAGCATTTACCTCTTTGAACAGGCTGATGAATCTGGATCCGAAGCGCCAGGGTTTGTGCCGGTGACACTGCAGTGAGCTCACGGTGATCTGAGACGCTCGCTGGGACGCGGCCGCGACCATATACACCGCGTCGTACATCAGCGCTGCTTCAGTCTGAGGCACACACACACACAGAGACATGCTTCATCACTACACTAGATCCATCTGTTCAAATAATCACTCACTTCTTTCTAAATTCAATTCTGGGTTCAAAAGACACTCAAGAGATCAGCAAGAGAACGGGACAAGAGATCCCCTGATGTGATTGTAAAGCGCTTTGGGTGTACAGTACTACATATGAAAGCGATATATAAACCCCTCATTCTTCATTCATTCGAGAAAACTTGAGTTGATGGACACTTATTGAACTGAGCTGAGTCAACACTGAACTGACTCAATGACACTATTATCTTCTATAGAGCTGCTTTACAGTTCATTTCATAATAACTGATGAACTTTGTGACACTGTTACTAAACTAAACTCAGCTGTGGTTTTTCTTCTGTAGAGCTGAATGAAGAATTGAAGAATTTTTGCTTTTCGTGTCTATTAATGCGAAACTGCTTTGAAACATCAGAATATAAACAAATAAATGTGAGGACTTGGTCAATGCACAATAATGTATACGGTAATTTGATCAAGTATTACGGTAAAAACTATTTTGTGGAGATGTCTTTTTTGGACTGAGGTAAAAACATGCTATTCACCTTGGAGTGCCGTGATATCATGATATATATGATATATATATATATATATTATATTATATACAGTGATTAGCATACGTGAACACACCCATGCTAAAGTTGACTAAAAGAGGAATACAATTTTTTTGATCATCATCATAAAATCATCTATTTTCGTCAGATTTTTATTAGAGATTGCCGATCTCTAGGTATGGTGAAGGGTGTGTGATGAGATGTGCGGCTATTTTAACTCCAGAGGCCAAGGGAACTTTATCAGGATGCATAGTATCACGAATCCATCAAATAACTGGCCTTTAAAAATTAAAATCTGCCTGCCTCTATGGGAATTTAACACAGGGGTGTCCTGACTTATGCACCCTGTATTTTAAGGAAGAACATTTATTTATTCACGATACATTATTCATTCACAAAGAAAATTGGTGTCCTTAAAGGTTCGAGTTTTCCTAATTTTTTTAATTAAGGCATTAAGATCAATTTCCAAAAGATGTTTTTTTTTTATTCCTCTTTTTGGTCAACTTTAGCAGTTCACTTATTCTAAGCACTGTATATAACTATAATATAACTAATCATTCAGTATCATTCAAGCTAACACAAATATGTTCTGAATGTTCTCTGAATGATCTAAACCGTCCAGTTATTTTAATTTAAAGGGGGTCATGACATGAGAAACCAAATTTCCCTTGATCTTTTGGTATATAAGAGGTCTTTGTACCATTAAAACGTCCTGCAAGTTTCATAGCTTAAGACGTCCTCCCCATTATAAACGAATCATTTATTTAATCAAGCTCTAAATACAGCTCGTTCTGGATCCATGGTAAGAAGTGACGTCACGGTACGAAGTGACGTACCAGCGTTTGCATATGACCGCCTCCAGCACAAGACAGCTACGCTTTAAGCGCAAGACAACTACGCTCATTTCGTATCGTTGTCGCGCCCGCGCGCCGCGCGCCTCACAAGTGTTCAGTCGACGGACAGCGAGTGGGTCTGTGTACAGGGAAATTACGCTGCCGCAGATGTGCTGTTCCTGGCTGTGGACAAACTACATCTTTGAATACGCTGCGAAAGATCCAGTCGTCAGGGAAAAATGGATGCACTTTATTTTTTGCGGACGTCTCAGTCACGGCAGTGTTAGTTTAAGCGTCTGTTCTATACATTTGAAGGATGACTGTTTTGAGAAAAAATCCCAAAATGATGCTGGCTTTGCCAGAAAACTGTTGCTCAAAGATAAGTCCGTGTCGACTATTCTGGGCTCAACAACGACGACGCAAACTGTAAGTAATGTATTTAAAACTTTAAACTACTTTTTAAATACGCTGAATCCGCACAGGTTCTGGCTGGGGGCGTTAATAATTGATGCATAGGCACTGACGTTAGCCAATCATTACACTGGGCGTTAACACTGAACTCTTAAAGGGGAAACACCCCCAAAACAGACTGTTTAAATCAGAGGATGAGAAACAGGGTGGGAAAAGGTCATAAATCACTACATATTAAAAGTTTTTTGTAAAAAAAACTATAGTAATACTATATTTGCACCTAAGGGAACATAATAATAAAATAAAAAAAAACCATGTCATGACCCCTTTAAATCTTTCAAAAAAAGTTTTTTTCCCCTTGATTATGTTAAGGAAACATTATTTTATCATTCTAATGTTAAACATTAACATTTAACATTAACCTTTAAAAAATGAACATGGACGTCGAACTAAAACGCTTCCGGAAAAAAAACGCTCCTTGAATGATGTATACATAATGTTGGTAGCACTTTATTTTACAGTCCTGTTCCGCATGTACATATGTACTTATTACAGTAATTATAATAACTGTAATAACTATAGGCACTAACCCTAAACTTAACCTTAACCCATCTTATATTACCAGTACTTTCTTGGTTTAGTACACAGTATGTTAACGTTTTGAGAACATTATTAAAGACCAGGCAACGTTCCCTGTTTGCTGGGATAGTATATGTCAAAATACCATAGTGTTGTTTTTTTTTGTACTAGAACAGAGTAAAACTTGACTATCTGTAATATTCTGAGATATATGTAGAGGATGGACAGACTGTCATCATGCCGTCCAGCAGGCCGGTCTCAGGTTTGGGTGGCGCCTGCAGTCGCTCCATGGACCACTTCTCCACCACTGACGCCACCTGAGGGTTGCCGATGTTGAGCAGACGGAAACCCGTCATGTTCACCCCGCTGTATCTGTACGGCTCCAGGTCCAGCGCAAACAGATCCTGTGGCATACATATCAATGCATGAACACACTCCTTACAGATGGAATGAAACGCTTTAGAAAGAATATTTGTTCTCTAGCTATTGAGTCCAGCAGGGATATGGAAGCTTGTTTACGCCACAGAATAAAACATTTTAGAAGATAATTGCGACTTTTTATCTAACAATTGCGAATTTACATATATAAAGTCAGAATTGCGTGAAATAAAGTCGCAATAGCGTGTTATAAAGTAATTGCGAGAGAAAAAACTCACAATTCTTACTTTTTTCTTGCAATTGTGACTTTATATCACGCAATTCTAACTATATAGCCTAACACATAATTGTGAGTTTATATCTCGCAATTCCAAATGTCCGAAAATTGTGAGATGTAAACTCGCAATTGCAAGTTATAAAGTCCAATTCTAAGGAAAAAAAGACTGACTTTTTTTTTTACCTCAGAATAGTTTAAAGGGCACCTATTATGACATTTAAAATGTTCCTAATGTTGTTGTGGGAGTCCCCAACAACAGTTTTACATGCATGCATTACAAAACGCAATTGCGACTTTATATCATGCAATTCTGACTTTACAACACGCAATACGTATTATAAAGTCACAATTGTGAGATATACTGTAAACATGCAATTCTGAGAAAAAAAGTCAAAATTTCAAGTATATTTCTCGCAACTTCGAGTTTATATCACACAATTCTGACTTTATAACCTGCAATTGTGACTTTATATCATGAAATTTTGAGAAGAAAAGTCAGAATTGTGAGATAAAAAGTCACAATAACCTTTTTTATTTTTCATTCTGTGGCAGAAACTAGCTTCCATACAGGGGTGATGTATTTTTGTAGGCCAAACCCCAGAAATGAGCATTTTAGCACGTCCGGTTCCATCGTCCTGAAGTCAATAAGTTTTTGCTTAAATGCCTGAAATAAGGTCTGGTTAACAGAAGCTCAAGATATTTTCATGTTTTATTCTACAACATTAACAACAGCAGTGAGTCATGCGGTCATGGTTTAGTTTGTTGGTGACACTTTACAATAAGATTCATTTGTTAACATTAGTCAATACACTGTGAGCTAACATGAACAAACAATGAAGAGCTGTATTTTTATTAACCAACATCAACAAAGATTAATAAATACTGTAACAAATGTATTGCTCATTGTTGGTTCATGTTAGTTAAAACATTAACTAATGTTAACAAATGAAAGTGTTACCAGCTTGTAAATAGCCTAACTTTTGCTCTTTACTTCTGATGACTATATTTAGGCTTCAAAATATATAAAAGTTGTGTTCACTTGTGAATATCATCATGATGAACCAAATGTGTAACAATCAAATTTGTTCATCGCAGAGCTTTTTTTTTTTTTTTTGCAATAATCCAAATGCCAATCAAAAAATCCTATTGGGTTTTTATCAAGGGAACCAGGGTGATGCAAACTGACAGGTTGGCCTACAAAAACACATCCTCACTGCAGCATCTAGTGGCTGAAAACATTGCAGAACACTAAATGCAAACCAGCAGAAATCCCTGTCGAAACAATGACACAACCAAAGAAAAACCAAAGTCCTTTTAGGCAAGTCGTGCCACTCGGCCACCATCTTGGCAACGCCTCCGGGCAGCTATTTCGGACTAACGAGACCAGGCTCCTATCTAAATGAATGGGCAGAGAGTCAGAACTGCACTTTCACTGGTCACCGGGACATAAAAACTGCATGTATAGAAACAGCAGTAAAATATGATAAAAATCGCTGAAAAAGTTGATAACTTTGCCCCAAAATAAGGTTTAAAACGCCTTTTTCCTCACAGGTTATACTTTTACTATACATGCGCAAGGGTTCACGACACCAACAGGCAAAACCTCAACTGTGCGCATGCGTCAGTGAAACCAGACGATAGGCTTAAATGTTTCCCGGCTTGACTGTTAAAAGCAGATGATTGGCTCTCCAGCGGGAGGGGCGGGACATGTGCATACAACCGCCATCTTTGCCGTTACGGGTTTTCCTTATACAGTTGTATCGAGGATTGAGGAAGTGGCACGTCTCTTATATAAATTGTCTCTGGAAAAACTCAAAGAAAGCGTGTAAGAAACTCACCAGAGTGGTAAAGAAGAAATGGTAGTATTCTGTCATCATGCCCATAGACAACAGCTAGAGCAGAAAGAGAGAGAACCAGCATTAGATATCTAAAGACACAAATGTACAGTATTTGCTCTGACCCCACAAGACCTGAACTCAAAGCACTGGAATAAAGCATGACTGTGTCTTTCTGTAACAACAGCCACACACTGGAGCAATATCAAACGCATCACATCTGATGGGGATTTAGTTCGGGGATTTATATTTGTATTGCTGTAACAGTAAATGAGATTTGATGACGTCCATGTATGACATCAGAGAATAATGTCAGAATATCACACGATATCAAATTCAAAGCAGGCAATGCTTTATTCTTTTACTTTACAAATCTATTTACTACTAATCTTTCAAACAAGGCTTTGTCTTGACAGACTTTAGTTCTCCAGTTTCCAGTCTTTTCTTAATCAGTATTTTTGTCTTGTTTTCTTAAATCAGGATACATTTAGTTGAGAAGCAAACACACTAAAGATATTAAGGGCCCTATCTTGCATCCAGCGCAATTGACGTTGTACACCGACGCATAATCATTCCTATTTTGCACCCGCGCACAGCGGACTTTTCCCTCCACAGACGCACGTCGGTAAATTAGGGAATGAACTTGCGCTCGCGGGGGCGGTTCAGCGCAAAGAGGAGCGTGTTCCGGCGCAAAACTCCCCTGGTGCTATTTTCCAGTTTTAGAAAGCAATTGCGCCACTGACCAGGAAAAACCTAGTCTAAAGTCAGTGGCGCGTTGCGCGTTAGTGATATGGTATTTTAAGGGCGGGTGCTTGGCCATAAGGTAGCGTGTTAACGCGCATACACTTTGATTCTCTAATATAAACGCAGCAGTTTTCATTTTTGCAAATCATACATTATTACAAGGAAAAATATTAACACACGAGGGAAATCATTGTTGTGTCCGTGAAGATGTGAAAAAGATCTATCTATATTGAAAAACATTTTTTTTTAGATTAGGCTACACATTTACCCAAATTATACGCCGTATAACCGAAGCTAATTTGGGTGGGTTTCTCCCATCATCCACAATATCACTTCTGTGTTTTACGGTCCTGACGAGAACGTCGGTCTCCTCGGCTGTGAACCGCTCCTGGCGTGCGCTGGCAAATCCGCCGTTATAATAGCAATCCGCGTTGGAACAAGCGCGCCAGCTCTTAAAGGGAATGTGAGAGGATGCTCTGATTGGTTTATTTCACGTTACGCCCAAACCACACCTACTGTATGAATAATGAAGCTACTTCAGACCAACCCATTTTAGATTTGCGCCAGGGCGCAAGAGGCCGGGAAAATAGCAACAGCGCCCAAGACCCGAACACAAAGTTACTTGCGCTTTGACACTTGCGTTTCAGATCGTTAAAATAGGGCCCATAGTCTTATTTTCTGATTTTTTTTTTTTTTTTTTTTTTTTTTGCTTAAAACATTTTCCAAAGGGGTCAGAAAAAAAAACTTAATTCACAGGAGAAAAATCCTTTTTTAATTTTTTTTTGCAGTGCATGAATGCATTCAAACATTCAAATTGGAATTCACTTTTTTAAAGAATTTAAAAGGCCATCCCAACCCAGCTGTGAATGTGTCTCAGTCCCGGTGTGTTCCTGTACCTGTTTGAGGACGTCTGCTCCGGTCTGGTACGAGCAGTCAAAGATGACACAAAATTCTTTCCCCTTCTTCATCTCTTTAAGAAGCGGCCGGGCGTCTTTACTTCCTATCGGTAACTGTCGGATTTTGATCTTGATACTGTACCGCGACGGAGCCTTGATCAGCTCCTGAAGACGAATTAGCCCTAAAAATATTGCATAGACAAAATCAGCAAAGATGATAGAAACACACTAATATTCAAAAGTAGTTTTTTTTAAGACATTTCTACTTTAATTCAGCGAATACATTCAATTGAGCAAAAGTGACAGTGGCCTTAAAGGACAAGTTCGGTATTTTACACTTAAAGCCCTGTTTACAGATCGTATCTGATGAAATAGAACGGTTAAGATTAAAATTTGGACACATGCTCCTGTCCCGAGAATTTTAGTTTTATTTAGCGTTTGTGGACCTATTTTGCCAAACGCGTCACACCCAGATTCTTCCGTTGAGAGCTTGAATAATAGACACCAGTTGGTGGCGATAATGCACCTTTGCCGATTGCAAGCAAACCGCTGGCATTTCATTTAATACACAGAAGAAGCAGAAGAAGAAGCGGCGGAGGAATACCGTACCTCACACAGCACATTCAATACAATCAATGGAGTTGGACAAAAACTACGATAAAACCTGTTGGAATGCATCTTTTTCAGCGATTTTTGAGTGCACACACCAGTGAACACCCCTGACCACTCGGTGAGTTTCACGTCTTTGTAAACGAAAGTTTAATGTGTTTTAGGAAGGAATCTGCCAGTGCACATAGACAACCATTGTGGGGGTGTGGGGGGGAAAGCTAAATAAAACTAAAATTCTCGGGACAGGAGCATGTGTCCAAATTTTAATCTTAACCGTTATATTTCATCAGATACGATCTGTAAACAGGGCTTTAAGTGTAAAATACCGAACTTACCCTTTAATTAAAATACTCATTACATAAAAAAATAAAAAGTTATGTCCTTTTTCCAAACAGGGACGTTGCTGTTTTTGATATTTTAATATTTTTTAGCCCTGTAAAATTACACAGTTAATCACATTCTAATCCTATTAATAATGAAGAAATGTTATTTCAGCAAACAAATGATCCCAGATATGATCACAAAGTCAATATTATTAACCACAACAGTTTACACAAAAATGTCAAATTCAGAGCAGAACTCTGAATTAATTACATTTTTAATGAAACACCGAGATCCTCACAACCATCTGACACTCATGGACTGGTTTATAAATATTAAAAACAAATTACACACACTGATATGATGATGATAGATGCATCTAATTCCTGCACATTTGAAAAAGTTCATTAAAGTATTTTTTTTCCAGTTAAGAGTACATATTCAGGATCATTTAAAATATATGTGGCCTGTAAATGCATTTAGAAATCATTATTTTTAAATACAGTAAAAAAAAAAAAAAAAAAATCACCAGTGAGATCTCTTCAAAAACTCACTTGCTTCTCTAAATAAAACTGAGAGCAAATGGAGATTTCTGATTAGGTGCTGCTACTTTTTAGATGTTTTTCCGAGAAAAAGACAAACTAAATTGTTACACCTTTCATGTTCGGGTCAGTTTTGACCTAGTCTTGTGTAGCCGTTCTTTCAGACTGACGGCAGAAGGTTTGGACTCTCATTGGCCACGGTCCGCTGTCTGAATGACATTTAAAGCAACCAATCACAGCTCGTTTTGTTCCGCGTCATGTTTAGGGGTGTAAAAATGTAAAGTTGATGTCCCTACAATTACAGACCGGCGTGCATCTAATAAATTATTAATTCAAGATGTTGTGCAAGTTAACTTGAACAAACTGGGGGAAAAAATCCAGCGTTTAGTTGATCCTGATCAGGGTTGCAAAATTAAGGGAATTTTCAAAGTTGGACCGGGAATATTTGGGAATTAATGGGAATATATGGGAATTAACGGGAATATATGAGAATTAACATACATTTTTAATATTGCATGATAGCCTATAAGAGGGAACTTAAATGTAGTTGAAAAAAAAAACATCTGGCTGTATAATCTTGGTTAATACAACCAGATTTAATGCAAATTGAGTTGATTTTCTACCCTGCATATTCCCCCATCGCATGCTCACAGTGAACTACTAACTGCAGAACTATTGAGGCCACGGCCCTGAATCTGCTTTCATTTTACATGTTGAATGGTAGGTTTTTTGGGGGGTATGTTCTACTCAAAAATATATATTTTTTAATTTGCATTAGTTTGCATTGCAAGTCTGCTTATAATATGACCACCAAACAAAATGTTTATATTTATGTTTGTATATGATACAGCTTGTATAAATGAGCAAAAATTTCCAATTAATTCCCGAAAATTCTCATGAAGTTTCCAAAATTCCCCAGATTATTTTCCGCCCCTTTGTAACCCTAATCATTATTTCATTGTCACAGTTGTAAACACAACTGCTTTCTTCTTTCATGACGGCTTTGTTTTAAGGCAGACCGTTAAAGAACGCGACACACACACACGTCTCATGAAAATCCAATTTGTGATTCTCCTAAAGAAAAGACAAACTAGAAATGTAAACAACCCCAATAACCTCATACGCGTTTCAGAAGAGATCTCAACACAGTCTTAAACTGCGCTAAGATTTGACAAGATACCAAAATCTGCCATCAAAAGTAAGATATCTCAAAATGACCTCAAACATTTCTCATCACATTTCTCTATATTATAATAATAAAGGTTTCAAAAGGTTTTTTTTGGTATTGATACTATAGAAGAACCATTTTTTGTTTTCTTTTCCACTACAAAGTACTTTGTGCAATGAAAAGTTTCCATTTATCTTAAAGATTATTCATGAATCCAATAAAGAACTTGTATTTTTAAGAGAGCACACTGAATTTATAGTTTAATTTGTGTCTATATTTTGTTTCACACACTTTTATATGTCTTTTTTTTAGGAGATATACATACGAGCCAAAGTTGAGACTTGAGTTATATCTGAGACCATGATCGTCCTGAGAAATGAAAGAGAAACACCTGAGCAATAAAAGGTGTTTCTGAGGAGTCTGCGCACCTGTTGCGTCCTCGTACACCACCGTCACGGCTTTCCACTTGTAGAACTGCACGATGTCCAGCACGGCGCGGCTGATGGAGGCGTAGTCTGGGTACAGGTTGATGTAGAAGCTGTCTTTGTTGTCCACAGACGGGTGTTTCCAGCGGGTCTGGATGTGAGGAACCTCCAGCGCGTTACAGATGGACTGGACCGCACTCACTGAAGAGCTGTGGGACGGGCCGAACACCGCGGCCACACCGAGAGACAGCTGATCACAGGCTGACAGCGAGACCAACAGGACATCAGTGACTTTATCAACACACTGATCACATATTCACTCTAATTCAACTTAAAATGTTAACCTTAAATGTTTAAGTAGAATCAAACTGGCTGTACAAGTCATTTCAACTCATTTGTTTAAATCTAGCCTACACTCTTGAAATTAAAGGTTCCAAAGGGATTCCCAAAACATTATTTTCTTAGGCCGTGTGTCCACCAAAGCGTTTTTAGCCAGTTGGAAACGCTAGGCGCTCGGCTGAAAACGCCTAGCTATGGACGCTTGAGCGTTTTGGCAGCGCAACATTTTTTTCAGATGAGACACTTTGCTTGTTATGATATGGAATATCCACGAAAGTGTTACTAGGATCTCATTTCACACATATTTAGTTTCTGTGTTGTTTCTATATTAAAGGTGGGGTATGTGATTTGCAAAATGGCCGGCAGATTTTGAAAATACACAACTCAAATGGTCCTACCTTCTTTCCTTTGACTCCACCCATTCAAAGAACATGGACATGGATGGGGGGAGGGGGGGATGGTACGACCGATTGATTGACGCACTTACTGTCCAATGATTCTGGGTGGTCTTGGAAATGATTGGCTGGAGTTTTTCGAGTCCTGCCTGTTCCACAGATGATTAAATTGCTTAATTTTTATTTCAGTGCTTCTAACTCAGTGGCTGTAAGTGGGTTAGGAATAGGATTTTAAGTAATTTTGAAAAAATGGCCAAAAAAGAGAATTACATACCCCACCTTTAAAATTTCGATACAATGTTATGTATTTTCTCTGGCTCTTGTTTTAAATTATTTTCTTCCGTTATTATGCTTCTTGTTGTTGTCATCTATTGACATTGTACAAGCAGAATGTGGCGGTTGGTCAGTGTTGAATTAGTCCCGCCCCTCCTCCACTGTGATTGGACGGTTGGTAAAAAGTGACAGTGATGAGCGCTGCGTTTTACCCAAAGTTGAACATTCTTCTACTCTCGGCGAGCTGTAAAAAACGGCGGGCGATCAGCGCTTCAGTGTGAAAAAAAACGCTTAGCGCCTCGTTACGCTCATGGTGTTTTAAAAATCGCGGCACTCCTATTGAAAAAATACGCCAGCCGCGTGAAAAAAAAGCTTTGGTGGACACACGGCCTTAGTGTGAAGAACATTTAATAATCTTTTTCCACTAAAAATAACCTTTTGTGCTTTGAAAAGATGCCATATTTGAAAGGTTCTTTATGGAATTATCGATGGCAATGAAGAACCTTTACTTTTAAGAGTGTTGAATCTTGTATACAACTTTTTTTAAATTAAGTTGAAATTGGTTCATTTATTTTGATGAGGTAAAGTACTGGAAAAAACATTATGCAATAACTTATCGATCATATAATTATTATAGTGCATATTCAAATGCAATTATATAAAATAAACTACTAATTGGTACACTGAAAAAAAAAATTTGGTGTAGAAACAATTTTCACTCCGAAATTTCTAGTAAATTTCACGTCAAGTAACACCGGTGTTTTTTTTAAGTTTTATTACCTTTTTGAATTAGCTTTTGCTTTTAGTTTTCATGTTAATTTTAGTTTAATTTTTAGTCATTTCGTTATGTGCTTTTGTCTGTTTTCCGTACTACTTTTTATTTATTAAATATTGTTATTTAGGTTTAATTATGTTTATTTAAGTTTTAGTTTTTATTTATTTCCAGTAAATTATTTAATAACTTTCCAAAGCAACCTTTTTCTAATTCAAATATTTATATTACAATATAAACTAATATTTAATTTTATTTAAGCTTTATTTTAATTTAACAGATGTGTTTTTAATAGCTTTATGTTTTTCATATGCAATAGTTTTATGATTTATATGTTTTCAACACATTGAATTAAATGTGAAATTTTGAAATGTGAAAAACTGAAGTAGTATTTTCTTTTTAAAACAGACAAAAAAAAAAGATTTTTTTTTCCAATGTATATAATCATATTAGGATTTGCTTGAGCTCTCTTTGCTACCATTCCTGTAGCTCAAATGGTAAAGCATGGTGCTTGCAACACCAAAGTCATGGGTTGGATTCCCAGGGAATGCATGAACTGATCCGTGTTGCTTTGAATAAAAGTGTCTGTCAAACGTGTAAATGTAAGAATCCCACCTCGTCTGGAGGCCTCGAAGCTGTCGAACAGGTTGATTCTCTGGATGTCGTAGGTGAGGGTGGTGTTGGGCATTAAAGTCCTGTTTCTGTTAATGTTGGTTACAGCGAATTTGAAGGCAAGTTCCTCCACGCTAATCGGTTCATTCTCAAGTGTCTCGAAAATCCCCCCTGCATAGACAGAAAAAGGAAGAATTGTTTGGTCAAAAAAGACATTAGTAATCTCAAATCTCCTTCAGAGATCTCAACAATGTCTCAAATGCATTTTATAACTCTATTCTTTGACTGTGTGTCAACTAAGACGAACTTGAGTTTTTAAGTCATGCTTCATTCAAGAAAAGATGTTTCTCCAAAAATTGAAACACAGAAACCAATAAGGTAACGTATACGTGTATGGTGAATGTTACAATTCTGCAATTGAAACATTTATTCCCCAAACACACAAGCCATACTGATCATCTCACAGTCTCTGTTGTCTTCTCAAGCTGCGGCAACACAAAACACTTTATGAATATTCGGCCATGACGTCTCTAATCCTTAAATGACCTTACATCTACATGACGACTACAGACAGAATATACGACACAACAAATACAAAATCTGCTTTAGTGCACAGCATACACGCATATCTGTACAGGAGCACACGTTATTATTAGTCAAACCTCAGAGAAAACACATATACAGTAGTGTGATGATAAATGCACAACATACAAGCATTGTTGACTATATGCAAAAAAAAAGTTATTTTTGGCATCTATGGATGCATCTACCTTAAAGAACCTTTAACATTTACCAAACTTTTTTCCATTGGACAAAATGTTCTTTAGATTGGAAAAATTGGAAAACATCTTTTCACTGAAAGGTTCTTTGGGGAATCAAAAATGGTTCTTATGTGAGGGGAAAAAAACAAACAAACTTTTGGATCCTTTATTTTACGTGTAAGAAAGCCAATTGAGCAGCATTTCAAATGAAGGTTTAACATTTCCATTCTTCAAACAAATTAAAGGACAAACAATTACAATCCTGTTAATGACGCACATCTGATATAACCTGACAAACATCCGGTGAAGTTCATGACTTGTATGTATGTGACAATAATTTTGACCTAATGTTATATTTATACAGTATATATATATATATATATATATATATATATATATGAAGACTTCAGATGCAAAAGCCTCTAAGTGCAATCTAAAATTTTCTTCTAGAATGATCATTTTTATCAAGCTTGTATGTTTATGTTCAGTTATTTCACTTTAATGGCAATGAAAATGACCTATTAATTGTCATTAAAGTGAAATGACTGAACTTAAATATACGAGCTTGATAAAAATGATCATTTTAGGAGAGAATTTCAGATGCCACTTAGTAGGGCTGTGTATATATAAATACACACACATGCATGTATATATTTAAGAAAAATGTGTTATTTATATATATAAAATAGTTATATTTATATATAATATAAATCATATAAAAATATATATGCAGTATATAAATGCAAATATTTCTCAAATATATACATGCATGTGTGTGTATTTATATATACAAAATAATTATACACAATACACACACATATATTATGTAAACAAACTTTTATTTTGGATTCGATTAATCGCGATTAATCGTTTACAGCCCTACCACTTAGAGGCTTTTGCATCAAAAGTTTCATATATACACACACACATATATATATATATAAACATTCGGTGCCCTAGTGACATAAAACATGACCAGAGGGTGGAAACACCTGTTAACTATGGGATAAAATGGGCTTCTAGTCATTTTATTGAGTTACGCTGAGTAAAAAGAACTAAAAGTTTAGTTAACCTTTCTTGTTCCCCACGAACCACATCAATTCAGCACATTGTTTTTTCAGTCGCCTGTTTGAAAGATGACAACTCTGGAGCAATCATCCCTCAGACGCCAGCGATCGGCTCGAAAAACAACTTCAGCTGGGTTTTTAGGAGAGCGTGATTGATGTTGTAAGAGAAGAGAGGTAAAGACCGAGAGGGCAAGGCCTCCCCTCTGGGCTCTGATTGTGAATGACCTTTTCCTTCCACCGAGAGACCCTTGTGTGGGAGAAACACGCTCACATCCAGCCCGATAAACACCGGGGTTAATTACGGTGAGCAAACCACACCACGCAGGAGCTGCTCTCTTCCGTGGGGAATATTTCATTCTCACAGGAGGGATAAAAATACAGACTTTCTCATCGGTAAGCTCAAGGTAATGACATTTCACTGTGGCTGTTCGAGCAGAACCACTTACAGGCGCGTGTGAAAAGGGCATGGAAATCAAATATGTACTAAAGCTTCAGATGTTCAAATTATTCCAGTGGAACTGCTCAAATTCATTTCAATTGTATTTACAGCTTCATCGTGCCACTGTTCAGCTGCCATGTTTGATTTAATGATGCTTTATCTTATGATATGCTGCATGAACTAATTACTTTATTTATTTAGCAAAGAATGCATTGTGTAAAAAAACAGACAGCTAAATATCTTTATATCAACATGTTCTATCTATCTATCTATCTATCTATCTATCTATCTATCTATCGATCGATCGATCGATCGATCGATCTATCTATCTATCTATCTATCTATCTATCTATCTATCTATCTATCTATCTATCTATCTATCTATCTATCTATCTATCGATCGATCGATCGATCGATCGATCGATCGATCTATCTATCTATCTATCTATCTATCTATCTATCTATCTATCTATCTATCTATCTATCTATCTATCTATCTATCTATCTATCTATCTATCTATCTATCTATCTATCTATCTATCTATCTATCTATCTATCTATCTATCTATCTATCTATCTATCTATCTATCTATCTATCTGGTGTTCAAAATAATGCTCCTAATAATCCTTATGATGTTCTTTTTCATAGGAAGATCAAGAGGTTTTTGGACAGAAGAACCATAGAGTGCATGACAGATATTTAGCTCATGTTGGATCACAAAACCAGTCACGAGTCACACGGGTATATTTGTGGCAATAGCCAACAATACATTGTACGGGTCAAAATGATCGATTTTTCTTTTATGCCAAAAATCATTAGGATATTAAGTAAAGATCATGTTCCATATTTTGTACATTTCCTACCATAAATATATAAAAATAAGAATTTTTGTGAGTGAATGCGGCACAATCGCGAACATAAATGGAAAACTTAATTCGATTTTCTCAAATTTTTTTTTTTTTGCACCCTCAGATTCCAGATTTTCACATTTTCAAGTTGTATCTCTGAAAAATATTGTCCTATCCTAACATCAATGGAAAGGTTATTTATTCAGCTAATTTTTTCACTCAATTAAAAAAAAAGTGCCCTTGTTACTGGTTTTGTGGTCCAGGGTCACATATGTACACTTAAGATATTTGGTATAGGGTTAGAAAAGCATAAACACCTCTTTGAGCCCTTAATCAAAGGAAAATACATGACAGCAATCACACACTCTCTTATTCATTCTTCAACCAGATTATGGTAGAATATTAATGTAGAGCAGCTCTGCAACTACAACATTCATTATTTATTTCATTAAACGGTGGTTAGTTCACCCAAAAATTCTGTCCTGATTTACTCACACTCATGTCGTTCCAAACATGCAAGACTTTCGTTCATTTCCTGGGAATAAATATATTTTGATGAAATCTGAGCTTTCTGTTCCTCCATTGACAGCTACGCATCCACTTTGACACTTCAAAAAGTTCATAAAGAGAAAGAGATCATAAATCATGAATTGAGCGGTTTTGTCCAAATTTTCAGAAGAGACACAATCGCTTTATATGATGAACAGATTTAATTTAGGCTTTTATTGACATTTAAACATTTAAATATCAGCGAACAAACACGAGAATGAACCATTCGTTCATCTTAGGAAGACTTTTATATGTTCATCATACAGTATAAAGCAATCAAAACTCTTCAGTTTTACGATCTCTTTATGAACTTTTTGAAGCATCAAAGTGTCAGTTGTGTAGCTGTCGATGGACGGACAGAAGTCTCTCAGATTTAATCAAAAATATATTTATTTGTGTTCAGAAGATGAACAAAAGTCTTACAGATTTGGAACGGCATGGCGGTGAGTAATTAATGACAGAATTTTCCTTTTTGGATGAACTAACCCTTTAAATAGGAGCAGTTTCTCTCTCAGGTAGCGAGGAAGTCAACCACGACGGGTCCTGATCTGCTTGTTGCCGGGTTACTGGTTAAGGCACCTGGTTTTCACAGAGCTGTGTGTAAAGCCAATGTCTTCAGAAACTAATGCACCGTCAAGGTTCACAGGGCAGCAATGCCTCACACGGGCCAACAAACACAATGGGTTTTGCTGAGCTTGGAAATACTGTACATGATAGGCCTATATGAAAATAGCAATAATACTTTACAGTACAAACTAGTCTGAAACCATGAGATCCTCTTAAAGCTGACGCTCTTTTATCTTTCAAATAAAAAAGGCAAAATCCAACTCAATGCACATTTACTATCAAAACAGCTTTTGCATCAGGAGTTAAGAAAGAAATCCAACCGTTACAGGCGTGTTTACTCTGCGGAAGCGCTCTACAAATTCAAAGTCACCTTGTGCACACGCTAATCCACGTCTGTAAACACACAGCACGCACCATTTTGAGATTAACTACCTCATGAACAGCAAATCCGCAAAGTACCTTAAAGTGACCAGTTTCCACAAGACGCTGCATGTAAACCTGCATGATTTGCTGTACCAGCGTGGAGCCGCTGTCGACATGAGCTTCATGAGCTCGGAATAATCAGGGAAAACCCACTGATCCCAACGAACACCTGACAAACAACCTGGAGTCATCCAGATGTAAAATAAGTCTCTGATGTCCCCAGAGTGTGTGTGTGAAGTTTTAGCTCAAAATACCCCACAGAT
>JARPMJ010004460.1:0-17500 GCA_033366665.1 Phoxinus dragarum
TTTACGCGTTGCTGACATGGTGTGTAGTCCTGATGTCCCCTTGCGGATTGTGAGTTCAGTAAATCAGTGGTGTAGTGACTTAATCAGTGGAGTAAGTGGCGTGTGTGTGTGCGTGTCGACCTCCCAAAACAAAGGTGAGATCCCCTGATGCTGGAGTGCGATGACCAAAGGATCAGCGTGTAGCCCTCTGGTAAGTAGCGCGCCCGGGCCTCTGGATCAGCAGTGCGGCTCCTAAGCGAGGTTGAGATCCCTTTTCCCTTTGGTCTCCCTCCTTGGACACCCACAGCTTGACTCCTGGCCTGCAGCAGCGTCTTGTCACCTTGGTCGCGTGGTTCTAGTATCTCTGGATCTGCTCCTCCTGGTTGTGATGAGGAGAGATCCCGGACGAGCCCCCACAGTTTGTTACGAGTTTCAAATGGTGTAACTGGAGTAACAAATGATTTTGACTGGGGTTCACTACTCTCAACTCTCCTAGATGTCAGTCTGGAAAACAGAATCAAAGAATCAATGAGTGAAAGAGCGAACCGCCATCTTCATCTCCAAATATTTGTATATTTATTACAAAGTTATCAAATCATGGTATAAAACAATAACATTCCCTTCGTGTAAACATGTTTCAGTTTCAGAGTGCATTTGTTAATTTCAAGTTAAACACCTCAATACAGTTTTTTTTCTTTACTCTCCACATATCAGTGAACGACATCATTCGCACTCACATTCACAGAAATAATCATGTCTTTGCAACAATCAACGTCACTCTTTCTTTAAAGTGCAAGGATATCACAAGGCTAAACCATGTTTTATGCTATATAGCTATATATATTTATATTAATATATTCGTTTTCTTTTTAACTAGGAATCCACCATATTATTAATGTCACAATGAGAATTATAAACCCTCTTTGGCTGTAAATGAAGATTTACATGACTTTAAAGTCACAACATGAATCATTATACACATTGGGAAAACTGTTCAACTTACAATACACTTTTAAACACGGACCAGACACCTAACTGCCTCTGTATAACTTTAGTAATGATTATCCTTTAAGTTTCAAACAACATAACCCCTTTTTTTTAACATTTACAGTAATTTATAACATGTCAGGATACCCTAAAAACCCGAAATAGAGCATTACCAGGGAGTGAGGACATTGGTACAGTTTCACACATTCAGCCACAATACACGTGTGTTATACGGCCGCTCGCGCCATTGTTTGCAAACCCTTTTTTCCCGCGATTAAAAGCGCGGCTCTTCAACTCGGCTTCACCCATCAAAAACTCCATAACCAACTCATCACAGTTTCTCTACATCACATACACTTTAGGAGGAAACAGTTCTTGTAATTGTTTTACAAAGTACGAACCTGGAAAACAGAATCAAAGAATCAATGAGTGAAAGAGCGAACCGCCATCTTCATCTCCAAATATTTGTATGAGAGACGATGGACGCGTCCGTCACCTAAACAGCGCGGTGCAACAATACCCGCACTTTTTGGTTCCGCTTTCTTTGGTTCCCCCCTACATTACTATTGTAGTACGTAATAAAAGTTGCAATTATAATAAACGCTGCGTGTTATCACAAACACATATCAAATAAACACTGAATTGTTTTACACATAAAGATATATCACACCAACATTTTTGTAAGTTTAATTATTTATAAATAATACATTCATTAAATAAGTGTAATTTTAACATTTATCAAAACGTATTTTTAAAGGTGCAAAGATGTCTTACAGATTTCATAATGTAATTTGTGTATGCAATTATGCAATTGTCTGCGTTGTGTGTGTAGCTTTGTCGAGACAGACACGGGACAACAGGCGGCAGTTTTGCTGGATCTTTTATCTGATGTACAAACTAGAGCCCTGCATTTCAGCCCGAGCCCGACGGGCCCCGACTTATTTACGCCCCCTAGGGCCGGGCTTCGGGCCAATTTTCACGTCATAGTTCACACGCGGGCCGGGCCTCGGGCCTG
Organism: Phoxinus dragarum; assembly: GCA_033366665.1. Lineage (NCBI taxonomy): Eukaryota > Metazoa > Chordata > Actinopteri > Cypriniformes > Leuciscidae > Phoxinus > Phoxinus dragarum. The sequence goes on from JARPMJ010004460.1 coordinate 1,982, forward strand.
TTTAGGCTTATCCTTCTTTTTGTAGTAATATTTCAGACATGTATTAAAATTAAATATGAGAAGTTGACGATGGAAAAACAAAACATAGAAAGACGTTTTAAACCTATCACACTGACATATGACTGACACATGACAGTCTGCTCGCGCACACACACACACACACAGGTTTCCCGGCGGCGCGACCCATGATTTGCGCGACCAGCTCGCTGTTTTTAGTTGTCCCCGCCAGCAGCAGAAGTATAGCGAGCGTGACTTCAGCGCTGCTGGAATAGTTAAAGAAAAAAGTACGACTGGATTAAAACCTTCCACTGTGGATGCTGTTATTTTTCTTCACGATGCTCTGTAAGAAACTGTTCTTAGCCGTGTTAGGGGGCTGTCTTGTTGGCTTTCGTTTGAAAACGACTTTATTTTCATCAGTCTGTTGGAAACTATTGGAAATAAGAATGGCCATGTTCTGTAGTGAAGACTTGATTTTTGATTTAAGATAATCTGCATGTTGTTTTTAATTTAATGCCATTTATTTGATTTGTTTAGATTGTAGCCTATAGCTCATTTCGTTTGCGAGCGCTGTTGCGACTGTGAGCAGCAGAGCAGTTTGCCTCAGCTTTTAAAAAATGATAATAAACGTTTAAACTATAACTGTCTGTGTGTGATATGCTTAAGGTGTTTTATGGATTTTATTGTAGCCAAGTGAAGTGTTGATTTGAGAGGCTAAATGGATCAAACATGTTTAACTCGCTGTCGGCTGCTTGGTCGTCAATAAAAAAAAACTAAAAGAAACCGAACATTTGTCTAAATTAACTTAATAAAGAAATGAAAAGAAACATAACTAACAAAACGGAACTATTTTAATGGCTGCAAATAGCTAGTTTGCCCTAGACCAGCCTATATAAAAAAATAAAAAACGGCCTCGGGTCGGACTCGGGCTGATAATTATGATGAGCTGTCGGACACGGGCCGGGCTAGGGACTAGATTTGAGGCCCGTGCAGGGCTCTAGTACAAACAAAACAAAATCAGCCTCTTAGTGAGAATCACCCTCGGTTACTCTATAAAACAAATGTGATGTACACTTATCACATGTGCTCTCATATCACATTTAGGCCCAGATGCAAAAATTAACAAGATGAAATGACAAAAATAACCACAGAGATAGATCAAATAATATTATATACATAAATTAGAGTGAAAATACAAACATAACAGCAACAATTAAAATAAAGATTAATTAAGATTAACCAGAGCCCAAAATAACTCACCTCTCCAGTGCATTAACAATAGTGATGGCCGGTTCGTGAACGAATCGTTCTTTTGAACCGGTTCTTTTCAGTGAACCGGTTGTACCAGTACACTAAATCGGACTGAATCGTTTAAAACAGTTCGCGTCTTGCGTCAGCGCTGATCAATCAATAAATAAAAAGTTACTCACTTTTCATTCCTGACAGTCTCTCCGACTTGAAATAAACAATATCCCGGAGAAGAATATAGGCTTGTTTGAGATGAGCAAAATCTGCGCAGAACCGATCACCGGTGATCAGCGCGAGATGCATGCCGGTTAGAAAAGTGTCCGAGAGCGGTCCGCCTGGCTATGATGTCATGCTGACGTATGTCAAAAAACTCTCGCGAGCGCAAGGCGCATGTGTCGGATTCTGCAGTTGCTCTCCACCGACTGCGCTGATCAAAAGCACAATGGGAAACGACTTGCTGATGACACAGCTTAATGCTCATTGGTTTAAACAACTGTGATGTATTGTTCTCTTTTAAAATGTTTGAATTTAAAACTCTGATTTCGTGTTTTTATGTATAAATTATGTGTGAGTATTCCCAAACTCTCTGACCAGATAGTGATTGTTGTCATATTTATTAAAAAATGTTTATAAACATGTAGCCTAATTAAAGTAAAAAATATTGATAAACACGTCTTTGGTATGTAATTAAATAACAATAACGTTGAGTGTCTTGTTCATTATATTTATTTTCTTATAAAAGAAACAGAACTTAAATTGCATCCATGTTTATTAGCAACACTGTGCACAAGCGTGAATCCCGTGAATCCCGCGATATCCGTCTTTGATCTCACAGGTGTCAGATCCACTGCAAGAAGAGAGAATTGTCCGGCTTGCCTCCACTTTTTTCACTCCTCTCCTCAATGACGCCGCCTACTCTCGCATACATTTTAGGCGAGGCAAGGCGCATCTCAAACAAGCCTTATGTTACGCCTTCTAATGCTGCGTTCACACCAAGCGCGAATATGCGTCAGGCGCGAGTGATTTCAATGTTAAGTCAATGGTAAGGCGCGTTTACGCGCGTCTGGAGTTCTTGCGGCGCGAATGAGGCGTTTGGCGCGGCGCGGTAGACGCGAATTCGCCTCATTCGCGCGTCTAGTTCGCGCGAATGACGCGAATTGAGCGTTTGGCGCGTTTTGGCGCGATACGCGCGTTTAAGCGCGAATTGTGCTTTTTGTGCATTCACGCGTTTGACGCGAATTCGCGTCTGCCGCCCGAGTTGAAAAATCTGAACTTCTGCGTCAAATTCGCGCCGCGTTAACCAATCAGGAGCCTGCTTGATGTTGTGGCGGCAGGCCCGCCCAGAGTCATTCATTCAAAATGGAGGAACGTATCATTTTAGCTGTGTGCAGTCGGCCGGAGTTGTACGACACAACTTCGTATATATACAGAGACAGAAATAAAAAGGACCTCGCTTGGAAGAGTGTCGGTGAGGAGATTGGGCAACCTGGTAAGTTGTAAATAAGTTACACATTTCACTTTTGAGTCACGTACAACGGCCTTCCCGCCGTTTTTTAAAACTATTTTCCCCCTAATCTACAGCTACTTTTCGCTAAACAAGATAATGTGTTTATTCAGAGGACATGTGCAGGAAAAAATGGAAGAGCCTCAGGGACACGTACCTGAAGGAGAGGAGGAAGGAGATGGATAAGAGGAGTGGGTCAGCAGCAGGGTCGGTGAAGAAGTGGAAGTACTCACTGATCCTGGGATTCCTCGACCCCTTCGTTACCCCACGGGAGACCACCAGTAACATGGGGGGGGTCAAGGCCCAGGTCATTGAGTACAACCACCCCAGGGACCAGGGAGAGGGAGAGGCGGAAGTAGGGGATACGGAAACAGGTGAGTTTTCAATTAAGCCAGTTTACAAGGCATGTGCTGTCATTGTTTACAGATGAAGAGTATAATGTAATCTCTCTATGACTATTAACATGTAATATTGTCTTGACAGAGCCTACTGATGAAGAGGCTGATCTGAGATCCCCTGCCGCTTCTCCTGTCTCCTCAGTCCCTGGTCCTTCGCTCCCTGCTGCTGCACCCACAGGTGTGTGAACATGTCACGTGCAGAAAACATCAGTACAGTATACACTCATAGCTTTAACATTCACTAATAATCATTGTATTTGTAAATGCAGACTAAATTCTATTGCAATGTATGCAACCAATCATCTGCATGCTTTTTAATTACTGTTCATTTGCATGTTTATGTTCCTGATGTTTATATGTCTGAAGTATAACTTTATGTAAAATGTTAAAGCAAGTTCAAAATAATTTCACACTTGTATTTAAGCACTGGCTGTGTCACTCACACAGGCACAGATATTATTCTCCCAATATCTAGACAATTGTGTTATTTCAATTATCATCTTTCTGTCTTCTCATTGCACTGTGTGTTGTATTTTTGATTTCACAGGCCAACAGAGGAGGAGAGGCACTCGGCGGCCGCGTGATGGTACGTCGGAGGTGGAGCAGACGCTGCTCGAGCTCCTGAGGCGTCCTCCAGCTCCAGCTCCACCTCCACCACTACCACCACCACCGTCTGCTGACGAGCACTTCCTCCTCAGCCTTCTGCCTTTTCTGCAGAGCATGCCGCCTCAAACAAAAGAAATGGTTAAATTTCAAATGTATAAATTGGCGATGGAAAACAGCACCGTTGTGCTAAATTTGGAACTAAATAATTAAATAAATTAATTAAATAAATAGAGGCCGCAGGCTCTGCAGAGAAACGCAGAATGCCCTCCTTCCTCTTCTCCTTTGTTCCCTGAGGCTTTTCCACCTTCCAAGCGAGGTCCTTTTTATTTCTGTCTCTATGTAAATTATAAATAAATTAATAATAAATTGAATATAAACTGAATAAATTATTTTGAAATATGACAATGCCTAGTGTGGTTCTAATGCACAACATATACATCATCAACACATCATAACTTGATTTTAATATATGACACATTCATTTTGTATTGAATGCTATTTATTCCATATCTAAATCTTAATTATATGAAACATTATTATAGTGTAGTGTGTCTACTACACTATACTGTCACTATACACTATAGTGTAGTGTGTCTACTACACTATAATAACAGAACAATAATAATTATAATAGTGTGTATACTTTAGTGTGTCTGGACAGTGTTGTGTGAGGAAAACAAAGAAATCACAGGACAGGTTAAATACTTTGGGAGGCTGGCTCCATTTATCAGCAAAACAAAAATAAATCACAGATTTTACAGTAATAACCTGAACAAAGAAATGGCACAGACCTATAGAATTATTATCGTGGAATTAACGTGGAAAACCGTTGAAAAAGTTATTGACTCAGGGTCTAAAATTATTAAATGTGCATGTTGTGGTGGACCTGACAGCCTGGAACTGGGCCAGCAGGAGTAGAGCAGACAGATAGACCAGACATGACCTGCAAAACAGAGAGGAGGCAGAACAAAACAACATACAAACCAATAATCAACATATTGCATTTAATAATAAAAAAAAAAATATATATACACATGTGTGTGTGTGTGTGTGTGTGTATATATATATATATATATATATATATATATATAATATATAAATAATGGAGGTAAAACTCTTTTAAGATAGTCATGCTCTTTATAGGTTTGTGGGTGGCTCTTAAAAGAGCCGTTGTGGGGGAAGTCATGAGGAGGACTTCAAACACTACTCTGTCGGCTGCCATGCTACCGCTCCCTCCGCCGAGAAGTGTGCCATGAAGGCATCCCTCACTCGGACTGCCTCTCTGGAGGAGTTGTTTGCCGCAACCCGACCCAGACCTGGCAGCGGCTCCTCTCCAGCTTGTCCCGCGCCCCTCACAGCAGGTGCCTCTCTCCCCTCCGAACACCTCATGAAATTGTGGAGAAGACACGTCGCCTTCACACACTTCTCCGCAACTTCAGGGTGGGACCTCGATGAGCCGCCGGTACATCCTCCATTGTGAGGAGAGGATGCCAAAGGCGTTCTCCACCACCAGCCTGGCTCTGGAGAGACGGTAATTGAAGACACGTCTCTCCGGAGGAAGGCTGCGTCCAGGGAAGGGCCGCATGAGGTTCCTCCGCAGCGGGAACGCCTCATCAGCCACGAAGACATGGGGCTGGGGTCCTGCTGTCTTCAGCACCAGGTATATGCTGGTCAGGAGGCAGGTGAAGTGTGCCAGCCTGGAGAGCCTGTCCAAAGGCGGAGTTCGCCAGAATCCCACCGTCACTGGTCCTGCCCGTACCCCCCAACATCGATCACCCGGAAGCGATACTTCGCATCCACAACTGCAAGCAGAACGATGGAGAACGTTCCCTTGTAGTTGTGGAACTGGGATCCTGAGTTTGGGGGTGCCTTCATCACCACATGCTTCCCATCCACCGCTCCAACGCACAGAGGGAAGTTCCATCGCTCCTGGAATCCCTCTGCGATGGACCTCCAGTCATCGGTGGTGGGCACAGCCATGTAGTCCTCCACAAGGCAGTCCCAGATGGCAGTCACTACCTGGGCGACGATCTGGCATACTGTGGAGACACCAACCCTGTAGCTGGACGCTATCGTCCTGAACGAGTCCCCAGTGGCAAGAAACCTAGAAAACATTTTTATAAATATTATTAAAAGTACACTTGTAGTTACATATTCAACTATACAATCAACAGGTATACTATTAAATGGTTTATGGTATATTAAAATGCCAATAATCACTGTGTTTATACAGAGAAACATGACACTGAATATTTTAATTTCTAGGTTAATGTCTAGGTTATAGCTAACTCAGTATCACACTAGTAAGATCACTGTGTTTATACAGAGAATCATGACACTTTCTAGGTTAATGTCTAGGTTATAGCTAACTCAGTATCACTAGAAAGATCACTGTATTACAGAGACACGACAGTATCACGTCTGCCAATATAATATTTTAATTTCTAGGTTGATGTCTAACTTAACGTTAGGTTATAGCAGTTAACGGAGTAACTTACGTTATCACTAGAAAGAGCGCCAACAGTGGTATCCGTACCACAGTTTAAAAAAAATATTGATAGCATAGCAAATACTGTATTTAAAATAGCATATACATTTACTAACCGAAGACAGATGGACAGGCGCTCCGCAGCTGGGATAGAGCGCCTGTAGTTGGTGTCCTGGAGGGTGATTCCTCGCTCCGATGCGGGACAGCAGGTCATCAAACTGGGCGCGGGACAGGCGGAAGTACCGCTGAAACCGGCCGTCATCCAGCCGCAGCTCCTGGAGCAAATGGTGAAATTCGCCAAACTGGGTTCGCCTCCGAAGGGTCTGGTGGACCCAAATACGGCGACGATGATCCCTACGCCGCTGTTCTGCTCTCCAGAGTAAATACAGTGCGGTGACTCTCTCGGTAAATGATCGCTCATCAGACATCTTGTAAAAAGATGGCCGCCAGCGGGTCTCGAAACTGACTTTCGCCTCTTGACACGCGTGACGCGCGGTAAATTTCGCTTCAAACTTTTTTTTTTACGCGCGTCAATTCCGCTCTTGACGCGCGAATGAACACCAAAGTGGTCACGCGAATAACCAGACGCGGCAGGCGCGAATTTTGACGCATATTCGCGTTTGGTGTGAACGCAGCATTACGCTCTCGCGGTATTTTTTTTTTTGATGTCGTAGCGCTCGGTCGGACTCGGTCGGTGAAGTCGAATCACCACCACCAGTACATACACACTCACGGACTGAACCGAAAACTGTTTCTTTCGGACGCGTCCGACATACTGAGATTAACGCCGGTTTCACACTGCATGCGCTAGAAGAGCGTCAGCAGCGCATGAGCAGTGCGTACAGTGAGCGGAAGCAGGACACGCGCGTTTTGCTTCCACACTGGCAGCGTTTGACAGGCGAAACTGAACCGCGGCGTGTGTAGCTACAGACAGAGTAACCTACTCTATAATGGGTAATTTAATAAATTTGTTGTTTCTTGGAGAAAGGTTTTTCTTCATTTAAACTTGTCAAAAAAAAACTTAAAAACTTACCATCTGCACCAAGAGCCACTGCAACTTCCTCCCATGCCTTTTCCTTTGCCTGTGAATCTTTATAAAGTATGTTTCTTGGATCATAAATAATTGAACGTTTCTCAACCTCCACAATGAGACGAGTGTCGTCCATAGTTATATTTTCAGGTGCACTCGACCACGCCTGACACCATGTGCTTTTATTTGATTGTCAGCATGACATCAGCATGACCTCCTTATGGCAATATATATAATATATATATATATATATATATATATATATATAATATGTATGTATGTATGTGTGTGTGTGTGTGTGTGTGTATACATAAATATATTAAATTAATCTGTAAACTGGCAGTATACATCGATTAAACTTGTTTTTGTAGTTTGGCCAACAATTTTGTTTTGGACATTTAATTTTAAATTGATGAAGGTAATTTGATTGACTGTTTAAAACACAAGAGATCTCATCAATGTGCTTTTGGGGTGAAACTGCTGTGTGTTTTGGCCATGAAAAATGCATGGTCACTTTAATTCAGCGTAAGCGGCGCGTTAAAAATAGACTGGGCGCCGAAACTATCGCGGCACTGCTGTTCCTGCTCTGCTCCTGCTACGCGCTGCCGCGCCGCTTCTGCGTGCGGTGTGAAAGCACTCATTGATTAACATGGACGCCGAAAAAAATACGCGCAGCTCACGCGCCGCTGACGCTTGCGGTGTGAAACCGGCGTAACCGATGAGCTCATTGAGCTGAGACTCAGTGAGCAATGAGCACACGCCAGACGTCACGCCACACACGCATAATGACAGTGGCAAAACTGCTGAACATAACTGTTTATTTTGGACAACTGAACTGATGGTGTGCTTCTGAATAACCAACTATGAGCACTGGTGATTGAGGACTTGAATGAATGAGGCGGCGAATTTGGCGAAATGTAAGTTTATTTAAACAATTAAGTCAAACATGAAAATTAATTGTAGCTACTATTGTGAATGCAGGTTATATTGTAAGTTTTGTTTTTATGAGCTGCCTCCTGGTTTCTGTAAAAAGTTGAGGAAGACTATAGTTTATTAACTATATTTAAGATATGTAAAACATCCACATTTGAACATTATAGTGCCTGTATTGGACAATTAAGTTGCTAAACTGATTATGATGATTATTATTTAATCGCGTTATTTACAAATTACTTTATTTAAATGTGTTTAAGTGTATGATCTGTATCGGGCTACCGGCGGGATGAAAATAATTTACGTCATTACGTCACGCTGAATGACGTCATTACGTGATGACGTAAGCGAACTGGTGAACGAGTTTTTTGAACCGGTTCATTGAAACGAACTGTCCGAAAGAACCGGTTCGCGGAAAAGAACCGGACTTCCCATCACTAATTACCAATGCCAAGAGGAAGAGGAGGGGACAGAACAGGAAATTATATTGACTCATGACGTCACATCAATTTAAAGGGGAAAGGCACTCACTTCACTTAGGCAGTCATCAGGTGTATGTAAATGAACAATTTTGTGAGAATTCTAATTAACAATACATATATTTAACAGTACACTTTCTATACCGGTTACACATGCATGTTTAAACTTTTATGGCGTAATCGGAACCTACAGTGTGTAAAATCATCAACAACGTATTTGATTAATCAAGTATTTACCATATATTTATTATTTTACGGTTAAACAGTTCTTTTTGTTATAATTGTGATTTTATGATATTTAGATCTGAATCCAACTTGTGAAAAGATAAAGTTAGTCAAATAGCAACTAGCATATATTGGAGCTCTATAGCCATCTAGTGGTTAAAGTGATTTTTTTTTTTACTGCATTCTCCAAAAAATAAATGAAAGTTAGAAATCTGGGTCTTTTATAAAGTGAATTGTACATAAAATGCTGTTTTTTTTGTAAAAAGCCATGTATGATTTTAAAAAAATATTTTTAATTATTTATTAGAAATTTAAAATATATCATAAATCCTCCAAAAACTGCAGAAATGTTGAGTAAAAAACATTAATAAACAGAGTGAAATTATATTTGTAAAAAAAAAAAAAGTATTCTGTTACAAAATGAAATGCTGTTGTCTGGGGTCCAGGAGACCAAAGACCACGAGTGTCACTCCAAACGAAGACCATCAGAGGGTTGATCAGTTAACTCGTCCAGTAATGTTTATGGCAAAGCTCAAATCAACAGTTCAAGATATGATGATATTAAATTATCTACATTTGTTTCAGAGTCAGAGTATTTCTTATTCCTTCTTAAGAGGCGTTTGATTTGGTTTATCCATAAATGTTTATTAATGCATTAACTATCAAACGCTGGGAAAAGACTGTATGATTTGAATCTTCTGCTTTTTATGCTGGTATGTTTTTATGTTTTTTTCATGTATTAATATCATAATGATCACTGAGATATACTGTGTTTCAGGAACCAGTGGAGTGGAGGATGATCATGAGATTATCAGTTCTGGTGGAAATGTGCGTCTGTCCTGTAATAATGCTCTTCATGACTGCACATCAACTACATGGATCTACAGCAGCTTCAGACGTTCAGGGACAGTTGAACTGATTACTGGAGGGATAAAGAAGAAAGACACAGAGAGACACGAGAGACTGAGTCTGGAGTCTGACTGCTCTCTGAACATCAAGACCGTCACAGAAGAAGATTCTGGATTATACGCCTGCCAACAATTTGTGAATGGACGGAAACATGAAACTGATGCTCCTGTTTATCTGCATGTTCTTCATGGTAAGTTTATGATTATGTGGTCAATTTAAAAAGAGCAGATTCTTTATTAAACTCAGATGATGATTGAAGAGTCTGTGATTTGTGTCTTGTGTTCAGTTTCAGTGTCGTCATCATCATCATCATCATCATCTTCATCTTCATCCTCACAGACTGAGATCAGTCCAGGCCGCTCTGTGACTCTCTCCTGTCAGTTGTATTCTGTATTCGTCTGTGATGATTTGGTCCGTTATGAGGGTGTTGAGATGTTGTGGGTGAATCCGGCTGGTGTTGATCTGAAGACAGACTCCAGATATCAGATATCAGATATCATCATCATCATCATCAGATCAATATCGCTGTATCATCATCACTCTGACTACAACACTCCTGAATGAAGATGACAACAGAGAGTGGAGATGTCGGCTTACTCTCAGAAAGCAACTCAAGACCTCAGTCAGATACACTGTCAAGTATTCAGGTGAGAAAACACTCTTTTCAGACAGATTAGTGAAAACTTTCACAGACAACTACTCTTCCTGATGCCTTCATGGGTCATACATGAAATATTGCATAAATCTATTAAAGCCGAGTATGACCCATGGAGAAAGTCAGTTATAGGAATTATAAGGCTTAATAATGTCATTGATTCAGGAAAGCTGAAGGTTTATGGGAAGCAGCTCACTGTGTTTCACTCTCATATAAACCAGGAATAAATGATACAGGAACATCTCTCTTCTCAACTACTGCCACTGTAAGCTGTGATGATTGAACACAAACTGCATGTCATGTTATGATCAATATGAAAATATGATGTTAATGTCCTACAGGTGATGCGTCTGAACATTCATCTTCTGCAGCTCCAGTCGCTTCAACACTGATTCACATGTTCATGCATTAACATATGATATACGTATTACTATTTCCATTTTGTTTTTAATAGTTGTAACAACAACAACAACAACAACACTGACTCCAGTCACAAACTCCAAGAAGATATCAGCTCTTACACAAGGTTCATGATCACATGATCAGTCTCACTAATTCCATGAATTCAGTATTGAAACCTCAAAGGAAATTATGTTCATGCATTAAAATATGATGTATTTTTATTTCTATTTTAATAGTTGTAACATCAACTACAGCAACAACACTGACTCCAGACACCACAGCAAACTCTCCGAATCCAGGTGTGTGTGAACATCATCCTCATTTGATCGACTCGTGGAGTCAGTATCTGATCACACATGATCACATGATCACTGTCACACACATCAGTGTCTCGCTGCAGTGGTTTGCACTGGCTCTCACACACTGGTTTATCATCACAAATATGATCTACAAAAAAAGCTCTTTAGTCAGATTTGTCAGTGAGTCTATGACATTTTGATACATACATATGACTTATGTTGTTTGATGCAAAATAATGATAAATATTATACAGTCTCACGCCATCCCATGATAAATTAATAAATCATAGTGAGGATTTATTTTTGTAAAAGAAATGCCTTGACATTGTGTTCCTGCATTAAACTATGACATATTTCTATTTCCATCTTGTTTTTAATAGTTGTAACATCAACTACAGCAACACCACTGACTCCAGACACCACAGCAAACTCTCCGGATCCAGGTGTGTGTGAACATCTTCCTCATTTGATCGACTCGTGGAGTTTTCTAGAATCAGTTTCTGAATCCGCTCTGGAGTTGTTTGAACAGCTGATCACACATTTTGATCGTTATTAAATGTCAAAGATACGTCATTCTCATCCACACAGTCCTACACAACAGGGGTGTGACGAGACACTTATCTCACGGGACGGGGCGAGACACGAGAACGAGTCGAGACCAGATTTTTGCACAATATTTTATGGAAACACTCAATGACACAATTCACGAATGGAAAAATAGTCTGCAGGTTCATTCTGAAATGTTTTAACTAATAATTTTGTAATGAATGTCATTTTGGTTCTACTTTATGAGTGTGACCTCAAGATAATGGCCTTTTTGGGAATATCGACCAAATTGACTGCGCCACCCCATTTTTTCTAGGATGGGGGATCCTAACAATGATAACTGCACAGGCTGTTCAAATAAATGAACTAGAAGCCAGAGTACAAAAGTTGACACTTTATTAAAATGACATATGATTGTTTAAGTAATAACCTGGTTTGGTGACAATGTTGTTCAGAAAGAAAGAAAAAATAAACATTAAACAAAGAGTAAACGAAAATAAAAACAATACTACAACAAATCAATATAGAATTAAAGAACTGCGATTAACGAAAACAAAAAGTTGATCTAGAATTCAGATTAATCGAGCTGACAAATATACTTTAAAGGATATCAAAAAGACAAAAAAATAAATGACACTCAAAAATAAAATCAATCTGGGATCATAAACAGGAGAACACACCGCATTGGAGGAAACACCAAATACAAACCAAAATCAAAACCACTCAAACCATAAACTACGTAAAACACACAAACCAATAAGACTTCCCATACAGTGGCACACAAATAAATACGACCGAAAAAGACTTCACAAAATAAATGTCATAAAAATCACCAATAAATATGGTGTAATGATCCAATTAACAAAAGATATAAACAAAACTAATCTCAATCTCAGTGGGGAATGTATTGTTCCTCTAAATTCTATGTATTCAAGGACACAACTATCAGGATGAAAACAACAGACAACTTTATTCTTCTTCCCCGTTCCTCTTCTTCCCACCTTTACATCAGTATTGCCCCTGTGGCTATAGCATGCCTTTACATCTCCCCCTTCTAGATGAAGGTCTAACTCTTTTAACAGAACCTTTAAATAACGCTATGCATTCAACAATCTGTGTACTTAGTTATTTCACTTCCTTAACTTATAATTTTACGATTTTCTTCAAGTCCTTTTTCAAACTTAAAAGCGTACACATAGAAATGAACAGAAGATATTTTACTTCACAGTAGCACTTTTGTAGCCTTTTAACTGCAAAATTCAATAAATCAGAACATGGGGTTTCTAATAAACATTTCACTTTTCCAACAGGAAATTATGACTTATTATGACTTATTTTTTTTTTTTCTCTTGTTCTCTTGGGTATGTGTGAATGTTTCATGTTCAAAGGTCCAGTCTCTCAGGAGCCTTAGATAGTCTCCCTGACCTAGTCACCGTTACATCTGGAAGCACCGGAACTTCCCTGAGGTGTGAACGGTTGCGTCGCAGCCATCCTCCCTCCGGGGTCTCCACCTCGTATGATCGTGGTGTAAGTGCCTGACGAACAACAGTCCCTTTTGTGTGTGTGTTTTTGATCCATACGTGCTGTCCAGGCTGGAGAGGTGGTACATTTTGAGTATGGTGCCTCCGGTTGAACGTTTGTTGCTGTTTCAGTTTCAACCCCTTGTCCTTTTCTCTGAAGCTCTCAAGATCGGGCCACTGAGGTTGTAACTGCTCCGATGATATGGGAACTGGTGTTCGGATTCTCCTCCCCATCAGCAGTTGTGCTGGGGAGCTTCCGTGCGCCAGTGGAGTGGCCCTGTAGGCCAGCAGGACTTTGTGGAAATCTCCCTCTTTCGCTAAAAGAGACTTCACAGTTCTAACGGCCCGTTCCGCCTCCCCATTGCTGCGGGGATAACGGGGGCTGCTTGTCACGTGGGCAAAGTCATACTCCTGTGCAAACTGAGCGAAATCGTGACAAGAGAATTGCGGACCATTGTCCGTGACAAGCACTTCTGGGCATCCATGTCTGGCAAACACAGCTTTAAGTCTTGAGATAGTCAGTTTTGCTGATGTACTGCCAGGTAGGGAGCAAACTTCAATATAGCGAGAGTAGTAGTCAATTATGACTAAATAGTTTCCATTCTGCCAGTGGAAGAGATCTGCTGCAACCCTCTGCCCATGGTCTGCTTGGGAGTTCTGTTGTGAGCAGAGGCTCGACTGGTGTTTGAGCTTCGCGTGCGCAGATCTCACATCTCTCGACCATTTGCTTTCACCCAGCCGACGTGATGCCTGGCCACCAGACTGATTCCCTGGCCCTTGCTAGGCATTTGTTGATACCTTGATGGCCCTGGTGCAGTCTGTGCAGGATGTCAGGCCTCATGCTCTCAGGGATTATAAGTCTCTCTCCTTTCATGAGCAGTCCTGTTCCTTCATGCAGAACTGACCTATTCGGCCAGTAGGGTAACAACTGCTCATGCACGTCTCGTCTGTGTCCCGGCCATCCGTTTGCAATGTATCGGCTGAGACGTTTGCATGTGTTATCTGAGGTTTGTGCATTCTTAATCTGTTCCAGCTTTGTTGGGGTGGCTGGCAGGCTTTCTACTACACTGTCCCAGGTAAGCTTTGCATTCACTTTCCAGGTCTTGCTCCTCCTCTGTGGCTGCGGATGGAAGAGGTGCTCTGGACAGGGCGTCAGCTGTAATCAGATTTTTTACCCGGAACATGGATAATGTTGAAATTAAATCTGAGTAGCCTGAGTCTGAATCTGATAATCCTCGGCGGGAGGTCATCTAGTGCTCTGGACTTAAGGAGTGTTATAAGTGGCTTGTGGTCAGTTCTTATGGTAAAGTCCAGTCCACTAATGTATCCTCGCAGGCGCTCACCTGCCCAGGTCACAGCCAAAGCCTCCTTTTCTATCTGGGCATATCTTGATTCGGCTTTGGTCAGACTTCTAGAGATAAAGACGACAGGTTTCCACTCTCCGTCTGCCTGTTTTTGTGTCAGAACACCTCCAAGCCCATATGACGAAGCGTCCGCTGATACCATAGTTTCGTGATTTGGGCTGTATTGCGCTAACACCGTCTCTGATCCCAATTTGTTTTTTTGTCTCCAGGAATGCTTTCTGTTGGGGTGCTCCCCATGTCCAGCTGTTCTCTGTTTTCAACAGGTCACGAATGGGCTTTGTCAGATCTGGCAGGCGTGGTGAAAATTTGCCAACAAAGTTCACCATGCCCATGAAACGGCGAACATCCGCCACGTCCTTTGGCTCTGGCATTTCCCGGATTGCTTTTATTTTACCCGGGTCTGCTCTGATGCCCTGAGAATTTATGACATGACCCAGAAAACGAATCTCTGTCAAAGCAAACTGGCATTTCTCGTTGAGAGTGAGCCCAGCCTCTCTAAATTTCTGTAGCACCCTGTGTAGTCTGTCGTCGTGCTCTGCCCGGTCTCTTCCTATCACCAGGACATCATCAGCGTGACATAAGACTCCGTCCACACCATCAATCAGCTGAGAAATCCTCTTTTGAAAGTGTTCGGGTGCCGATGATATGCCGAAAGGTAACCTTTTGAAATAGTATCGGCCCTCTGGTGTGATGAACGTTGTCAACAGCATCGAGTCTTTGTGGAGAGGAACCTGCCAAAAGCCTGATGTCGCGTCAAGCTTTGTGAAGATTCTGGCTCCTTCCAGCTTGGCCAGCGTCTCGTCCACTGCCGGTAAAATGTGTCTCTCTCTGATGACGCTCTCATTCAGACGGGTTAAGTCGACGCAAATGCGAATCTTCCCTGATGTTTTCACGATAGGGACCATGCCCGCACACC
>JARPMJ010004460.1:22500-32500 GCA_033366665.1 Phoxinus dragarum
CATCTCAATTCACTTCTGAATGGACACACACACACACACACACACACATATACTGTACGTATATGATGCAAACACATATAAACATTGGTTTTGGGTCTCTCGTTTGCAGAAGCATGTCATGACATCAGACAAATGGATTGACAGACAGGTAAAGATGAAGTCGCTTTAGACTTTGCCATATTTATTAACCTCAAACAAAAAGCTGAGTTGAGGTAACCTGACGCTCTCATCTGATTTGTGCAGAATGAAAAACCAGTTTTCTCTAAAGATGGAGCAACGTTTCTCATGACATCACCGCTCGCAAGCGGAGACCGCGGATCCTTCAGACACCTCGCCATGATGTCAGCGCAGGTATAAAAGTGCACAAACCATGCAAAAAAAAACATATATCACCCTGATCGGACTTTAAAGGGCTCCTATTATGCTCCCCCCCCCCCCCCCCCCCCCCCCCATGTTCATCTTTCTTTAGTCTGTAATGTTGCTGTTTGAGCATGAAAAAGCTCTGCAAAGTAACAAATTATTCTCTATATCAGCGTCAGTGTTTCTGAACTCCTGAAACGCCTCCATTGTAGTCTTGAGTTTCTTCTGGGAACGAACACGTCACAATATTCCTCATTTATATAATTCATAGAGGGTTTTCACTATGCGTCATCAATCCGGAAGTCGGCCATTTTGGAGGCACTGAACGTAAACAATGCCACTGAACTGAATGGACCTCGCAAATTTGGCTGATTATTGCTGCTGAAATTTTTTCGAGTTTTGGTCTGTACTAATCGCTCGCATCGGGAAAAAAACATTCCGAGTTCTACAGACTGTCAAAAGTTAAAGAGAAGAGTGCAAAAATACTGATGAAAGAAGGCGTTTGTGGTTGAGAGAGGCAAGTTACAGCATCAGCCCACGTTTGTAAATAGCGTTGACTATGGCTAAAATGTTGACGTAGTTAACTAGAGCTACATTCACACTGTCAGCCCAAATCTGATTATCTTTGTATCCGATTGGAATTTAATCTAAAATGTTGTCCACACTGTGTATCGCAACTGTTCAGATCCGATTGTGTGTGTCCATGCAGCTCTTTGGCAATATGGCAATGACGTTGCGTTGATGGAGGGGTTTGCGTATGCAATAAAGATGTTGTCTTATTTAAATTTTACAACATGGAAATGTGTAGCCGCCGCGCTGGACTACTGGAGAACTGTAGGAGGCTGTTATGTACAGGCTTTTTTTCACGCTCTTGTCTGCGCCGGTTTTCAGAAATAATAATTTCTCTGCTCGTCCGGCACTTTGCAACAACACAGCATTGTTTCGGCAGCGACTTTCAGCATGATTCCTCTAACAACGTCTGACGTTTTACATTTTACGTGGCGTGAGAAAGTCACATATCACGGCGAAATCGCATCCGGGTTACCGCCCAGGGGGGTTGGTGAAAACCCTCTATACACAGAATAAAGGGGCGGGGCCTGGTTGAGTTAGTTAGTAGTAGTGTGTTAAACTGGTGGTTATGGTAAGGGGCGGGGCATTTCCCAAACACACTCGAAGCGCTCGACCAATCACAACACACTGATCCAGCCGACCAGAAGGAGTGGCTTCATAGAGACAGGAAGTAAACAGGGGGCGTTTCAAAAGCCAACTGTGGTCACAAGTTACGTCGTTAGCAAATAAAGTTAAATGGACATTGTGATCATAATTGGCCAATGATAGCCAATTTAAGATTTTGCTCTGCAAGTCCGTCTGGTCAAGAGAGCCCATTCAAGCCCATTTTCTAATCCTTCCAAATCGTGGCAGTAATCCACAAACGTTGAGGCGGGCCTTTACACAATGAGGATCGCTGTGATTGGTTTAGGTCTATATCCAATTGCGCCCAGAGGCATTTGAGCGACGTCCGTTGGTGACGCCCCCTTTGGAAATGGGCTGTGAATGAACCTTTCCCAGACCAGTTACGACTGAGAAGGGTCTGGTGTTAACCAGGCTAGGCCATTGATGCTTTTGGGAAAATTTGGGAAATCTGGCCTGTCCGTATATCAACACTTGCGGTCTTTTGCACTTGACCACTTGTCTGCTGCTTACATGACGAATTTCCTGTATTTGGTCCTGGTGTTCAGGTAACCGTGACGACCACAAGTGTGTTGAACGTTTGATTACCCGATGGGACTCAGTTGCTGTGTTGCAAAAATGCAAATGTTTACAGAGCTTTATTTTGATTTTCAACACTTTGCATTTTAAAATAAACTTCTAAATGTCTATTCAGTAGTAGCCTATGTAACAGAAGACTATTTTAAAATTGGGGTGCTTCTAATTCAGTGATGAAAAGCAGTTGCAAATGTTTGTAAAAAAATAAAAAAAAAGCAATAAATCTTTGCACCAATAAAATGTACAACACTTTATGTTTTTACTACCAAAGTAATATCTAATTCATTTAGCTTAGTCACTTAGTCAACACCTTCAGGATTATCGTGAGCATAATGCATGCATGCAATCCCGAACATAATGCATGATGGGAAACGTTTAGCCTTGAATACTGCTTAGGAGCAATACTGGAGATAGTGTGCGTTCAGGGCACTGCACTTTGGGATTTTTAATTGTGCACTTACTTCCAGTTGTGTGCATGTGCTCTCAAGTGGCAAAGACCGCAAGTGTGAGTATCTGGACAGGCCCACAGACTGGTGGGAAGAGAGTCAAATATGGGAACAATAAGGTGGATTTTTGAACTTTGAAGCATGAAAACCTGTTGTACTAGAGTAGAGCCCCAAACAAATCAAGTCTTTGAAATGTGTGTGTGTGTTTTACCTCTTCTGCTTTCAGCCTGAAGGTGAAGAGGTCAGCGTGCGTCACCTGACCTCAGGCGCCTGGAGGTCACCGAGATCCTGACCTACGATGAAAAGTGGGATACAGTGTGAGTCACTTGTTTTCACACACACACACACACACACACCACACACACACACACACACACACACACACACGCACGCATACAAGCCTATTAAAATGTCTGACACGTTGTGTGTTTTTCATTCAGATTATTTCCTCAGTACTGAGGCTGGATTCAGTCACAGGCACCTGTACAGGTCAGACTCACTGATTCTGCACAGACTTTTGTTTTTATTCCTCCTGAATGCCTCACATTACAGCAGTGTGACCTTTGACCTCCAGGGTGAGCACGGTGGACCCGTTCCATCGCGAGTGCTTGAGCTGTTCTCTGTTTAAACCTCACTGTTCATTCTATGAAGCCTCAGTGAGTCCACAAGGACGAGCTGTACTGCTGAACTGCAGAGGTAAATGACTAGCGCGCACACACACACACACACACACACACGCACGCATGCACGAGCTGTACTGCTGAACTGCAGAGGTAAATGATTAGCGCGCGCGCGCACACACACACACACACACACACACACACACACACACACACACATGCACGAGCTGTACTGCTGAACTGCAGGGGTAAATGACGACGAACACACACACACACACACACGCACGCATGCACGAGCTGTACTGCTGAACTGCAGAGGTGAGGTAAATGACTAGCGCGCGCGCGCACACACACACACACACACGCTGAACTGCAGGGGTAAATGACGAACACGCACACACACGATTCTGGATAAATTGAGAATCAAGATTTTTTGTTTAAAATAGAAGTCACAATTATCCTATAATTCTAAATAGACTAAGAGATTCTGACAAAATGTTAATTGCGGCAGTCTATTTAAAAATATTTAATTAATTCATATATATATATATATATATATTTAAATCGCTTTAATTGATTTAAATCGCTTTAATTTAACTCGAATTGAAAAACTCATATTGACTTGTTTCAATACTGGATGAATCATTAAATGACAAATACATATTTAACAGTCACCTGTCGCTACTGGTGTAACGGTGTAATTGATATCATATTTAAGCGCCAAGTAGCTTTCAAAAGGTGATTTACTGTATTTTGATCGCTACCGTAGTCATCACTCATCAGTGTTTATATCCGAACTTAAACTTGCCAGTACTTCTGTGATAAATATGAATTATTGTACCACATAAATAATACTGGAACTTTCATATCTATACACGACAATGGCTCTCTCTGGCTCAGAACACAGATCTGAATGTTCGCTGTGATTGGAGAATAGACATTTAGGAATAAGATCACGTCGTCGGTGTTTAAATCAAGATCGTGCAGCTCTAGTTCACAACATCACATTGAGTTTTCATATCAGACTCATTCTGGCTTGCAAAAATGGCTGAAGATTTCTGTAAACAATTTGTCTTTTATGTTCAGGTCCAGGAATCCCCAAAACCACCGTGCACCTTCTCAGTGACATGAGCGGTGAGTCCAAACACACACACACACACACACACACACGTACGTTTACTTAGCTATCTAAATGGGGACATTCCATAGATGTAATGGTTTTTATACTTTACAAACTGTATATTTTATGCCCTAACACTAACCCTACCCATAACACAAAACTTTCTGCATTTTTAAAAAGCCTTTTGCTTTATTTTTATACGAGTTTTACAAATGAGGGAGGTTTTTGGAGCTGTTGTCAGGTTTTGGTCACTTCTGGGTACAAATTTGTCCCCAAAACATAAGTAGGTACACACACACACACACACACTGACCTTGGCCGTTGGTCTTCTGCACGTTCATGAAACTCTATTAGCTCTAGAGTTCACTCCGACTCGCCCAGAAAAAAAAAAAAAATCAAAATTAATAAAATGGGACATGATCATTGGTATTCACTGCCATTATATAGGGGAGCACGAGCGGGCAAATTATTATAATTTATTTGGAGTGAAATGGAAAGTAGGGCCTATATGGCACTAGAACAACACCAGGATGAGTAATTATGACTTAATATTAATTTTTTATCCCTTTAATCAACTGCTGTCTGCCGTCTCAGACATAAACTTCATAATTTCACTATTTCATTTGAGAAAACTATCGGCAGATACACACACACACACACACACACACACACACACACACACACACACACACACACACACACACTCTTTAACTATAACCCACCAAAATAAAGGTTTGGTTATACTTGAAGAGATTATAGCAGAGTACATTCAAATCCTTTAATCCACAGCTAGCCGTGGATTATCCCACTTACACCATGGTTATTTCCCAACATTGGGAAGTTAAAGCTGTTATTGTTTTAGTTTTGAAAAAAAAAAAAAAAACGAACACACCGAACCTTCAGTTGTCTTGCTTTCTTTCTCTTCCTCTCTGCAGATCATGTGACTCTAGATGCTCGTCTGAAGATCAGAGAATTATTCAGAAAGAAACGAAGTCCAGTTAGACAAATCAGGACTTTACAGATTAACAACCAGGGTATGAAGTCTTCATCACAGTCATCTTCACCTCACCATGCGAATTGTAGCGGGATACAACAGAAAGATTATCGTCTTAAGCCCTATACGCACTGGATTAGTATTATCTGGGGACCTCGTGTGATTTAGAAATTAAAAATGTTCAAGAACACACATAATCATCATCATCATCATTACCATAAACATAAGCATCGTCACTAGGGCTGTAAACGATTAATCGCGGTTAATCAAATCCAAAATAAAAGTGTGTGTTTACATAACATGTGTGTGTATTGTGCATAATTATTTTGTATATATAAATACACACACTTGCATGTATATATTTAAGAAAAATTTGTTATTTATATAAAATAGTTCTATTTATATATAATATAAATCATATAAAAAAATGTATATGCAGTATATAAATGCAAATATTTCTCAAATATATACATGCATGTTTGTATTTATATATACAAAATAATTATACACACACACACACACACACACACATATATTATGTAAACACAAACTTTTATTTTGGATTCGATTAATCGCGATTAATGTTCAAGACTCAAACAATCCATATCATGAGTCCTTTTTAAAAGCATGAATTCTGTTCAGAATGAAACCACATTGCAAAATACATGGAAGTGTCCCAAATCAGAATCAAATCCCATGATCCCATGTGGTTTGTGCTGTTCACACTGTTATTATTCAGTTTTTTGCTGTAAGTGACCGATGTGTGTTTCATGTGTGTGTTCACAGTACTGAGAGTTGAGCTCAGCTTCCCTCCACAGTTTGAAGAGAGTAAGCAGTACCCTCTCCTGCTGCTGCTGTACGATCACACACACACACACACACACACACACACACACACACACACACACACACACACACACACACACACATGAATCAAGTAAAACAATAGTTTAAAAATAAAATCCAAACTATTGTATCTAACAGAGATATGAAGAGTATAGAGAAATAAGGAGCCAAAAGTAGTAAGATATTTGCAGAATGAAAGGAGAGTTAGAAGCAGAAAAAAAACACTGAAAAGGCAGAAGTGAAGAGTAAAAGAAGAGCAACGAATATATAAATACAGGAAACTTACATCCTCTTAAACTTATGTTGTGGTCTGATAAGAAAAGGTAAAATAGACGTAGGCCTATCCATTATACGGCAAGGTCGAAGTGACTGGTTAAATGTCAAAGATAGATGGAAATAGATATGAAGTGTTGTTTTGACCCCTTTTAAACGGTTAAGATAATACCGCAGATCTTGCGTAATTTCGTGTCTGGAGAAATGGAAAATAACATATTTTGATTCAAAGGAACATCACGTGATCAATCCTGATGGAAATAAATACACCCACTCGATCTTGAAGAGACACCAAAGATCTGACATTTAGAAATAATCAATCATATCAGAGCAAATTTAAAGGATTAAGGGAATCAATAACGTAAAAGAATAATTCATAAAATACATTAATCAAAAGAATAAATTTGAATACAAATTTCACCCGTGTCGTGCCTAACGCCCCAGCTGTTAAATCCACTGTAAAACACGGCTTCAAGGGGCTTATTGCTTTTATAAAATGGTTACTCCATAAAAATATTCATTAAATATGAATTATTCATAAAATAAACACCAGCAACAAAAAATGTAACGTTATAACACACACGTATTCCTCCGCGAAGCAATGTAGTTCCAAAGAGGTTGCTAAGCAACACATGCAACAACAAAGCATCACAAACGGCAGTTGCACAGTAACACTAATGTAATGCGCTCACATGTGTGTGTGTGTGTGTGTGTGTGTGTGTGTGTGTGTGTGTGTGTGTGTGTGTGTGTGTGACAGTGAGTGTGATCCCGGCTGCCAGCAGGTGAACGAGCGCTTTCGTCTGGATTGGGCCGATGTGCTGGTGGGCTGTGATGATGTGATTGTGGCGCGGGCCGATGGCAGAGGCAGTGGCTTTCAGGGCCAGCAGATTCTCCAGGGTGTGTACAAGCGCTTCGGACTCGTGGACGCAGACGATCAACTCTCGGTTTTAGAGTGAGTAAAAAAATCCATCTACTGTGCGAAAGTCTTACGGTACGTTCACACGGGACATCAAGCCTTTTTTATGCTTCTGCGTCAACTCCACGCCGTAGCTACGCCGTCACTCCTACGGCGTCGTGGCCGTTTTTATGGTTCTGCGTTGGGTTGTGTTGCATCGCGGTGCATTTCACCGCGAGAACGCTAGGGGGGCGGTATCACAGCCCTTATGGTCTGCGTCGCCTCGACGCGTAGTTACAATTTTTTGGAGGTGCACGTCGAGCTACGGCGGAGGGGGCGGAGAGGGGTTCGCGTCGACGCAGAAGGGTCTGCGGGGGTACGCCGTCGATTCGACGCAGAAGCATAAAAAGGCCTTCAGCGTCAACGCTTGACGGAAGGCGTGGCTGAAGTTTGGCACTGACGCCATGGTCATAGCAGCGTCAGCCAATGAAATTAGACAGGAACTCAACAACAACGTGATTGGCTGCCGCCTGGCTACTGTATTTGCATAGAGTGATCCTGATTGACTGACGCTTCCGTCTGCGGCGATTCACTGGCGTTGCTCGCGGCAGAAGTTGAAAAATTCTCAACTTCTGCCGCGAGCAACGTCAGTGAAGCGCCGCCGACGGATTCACAATTCTTTTCGGCAACGCTTGACGTCACCCATTCAAACGGCGGTGATCCACTTGTCCGTGCGACACTTCTGTCGCGCTGAACTCCACTATATTTCTGTGGGTGACGTTAAGCGACTTTGACGCGCTCGCAAAGAATTCCGGGAAGGCGGCGCTTCATTTGAAAAAATGCCGCGCGTCAAAAAGCTGGCCGATGCCCATCTTTATGCAAATGAATTCCGTTGAACGCGACGCGGCTATCCAATAGAAGCACGCACATGGAGACGGGGGGAAGTCTCTCGCGGGTCCTTTGTTCTAGATTGGCCACTGGCTCTAAACCACGCCCATAGCGGTAAACTAGAGGAACGCCCATCAACGTACAAATGTGGGGAGGCGTCGCGACACCACACGACATTCGTGTCGGACAAGTGGATCAGTACCGAAAGTCAATGGGAAGCGTTGACGCTGACGCCCCGTGTGAACGTACCGTTACGCTGTGTCCTAACCAGATGCGATGCGATAAGATTGCAGCGACAAGAAACTGGTCTGTCCACACTAAGGCTGCGCTACAAATCGCATACTAGAAAGTAACGTTATGCGGAAAATAGTGTGCGAAAAAAAAAGTATGTCTGAATTCACAGGACTCATAAAAGAGTAGCAAAAAGTCCCCGGATGACATACTGCTTCCGGTGACATTCTGTAGTGTGTATATGATGGACACTTTAGTATCCCATGAGGCCACGGGAGAGTATTTATGAATGGCAGTGAAGCGCTGGTAATTAATTTGTTACATTTATATAGCGCTTTTTCTGAGACCTTAAAGGGACACTAAGTAGGAATTACTCCCATCTAGTGGTGAATTTGTATTTTGCATTCAAACTAATTTTGCTCTCCAGCGCCTCGGTTTTTCAAATGCGCATTGCATCTACGGTAGGCGATATGTACCAAAAAGCTTTGACAGGATGTCTTCTAATAGCACTTCGTCGAGTTTTCCTTCAGGTGAACAGGTGTGCTATGTTGTTTTTGTTTTGAAACATTGTTATTCATAAAAATAAATCATGAGAACATGAACTTCATCACTCATTTGCAGGAATTGTAAAATCTTTTTTCTTATTAACTGAAGTAGCCTAACGCAATATGTTTACTCTAATAGCTTATCTTTCCCCACACATACTATGATCATGCAATAACGTTAACTTTACATCGCGATGCTGAGCTACAGTGAAATGATAGAAAAGACAGTATCTGTGATAGCAATTCGCCTCATTCGCGCAAACTGGAGTAGAATTGGGCTCGCGTCTACCGCGCCGCGCTAAACACCGCGCCGCAGGACCTCTAGACGCGCATAAACGCGTCTTTACATTGAAATCACTCGCGCCTGACGCTCAAGAGTGAGTGAGTAATCATTTTAAAATAAAATTGACTTTAATCAAACCACGGATCCGTGATAAGTTTTGTGATCCGTCTCGCCACTGTAGCACTATGATCACTTTGAGGGGAGGATAAATTAATCCCCACCGGGGATAAAAATAATTAAGCAGAGGCAGGGATACATTGACCAGAAAGGGGGAAATCCCACGCGTTTTACGTTCTATTTTTGACTTTTTTGGCGACGATGTTTTCTTCTCCTGTGGCTTGGCATATGTATGGTCCATAATAACAATGCAATCCAGACTTTTAAACTTGCCGGTGCAGTTTCAAGCGCCACTGCTTTGCACCTGCGTTTCGGCTGGCTCTGAACGAAAATGCGTTGTGGAAACGCGTTGGCTTAGTACTTTTTGTCCCTCTCTGCTATTATAGTTTTGCAAGATGGCGGAACTACATGGAAGCCTCCGTGGACCTACCCGTCCCATGTATATAAAGATAATAAATTCTTCATTTATAAGGATAAGTCAGATAATTGGCCGAGGTATCTGTACACCATTGAGGACATATTTGTGAATAAAAATATTGATTTTAGATAATAAAATACCTAAAAAGATACTTAGTGTCCCGTTTAAAGCTCTTTACAAGGGGGGGAATCTCCTCA
>JARPMJ010004460.1:37500-75969 GCA_033366665.1 Phoxinus dragarum
GCATGAACAGTGTTGCTCTTGATATTGTGAGTCCCAGTCTCCGTCTCCATCAGGATATGCGGCGGTTCATTTTTTGACTGTGACCGTTATGATTTTGCCTCTATTTGGATGGCTTGTTGTTGCTTGCGTTTCACCGGTATATCTTGAATAGCCTTCAAACGCATACTGCATCCCCTTTTGCCTACTTCTATCGGACACTTTATTTGCTGCTTTATAAAAGTTTGATAAAGTTTCAGCAGGAAGAGCCGTCACAGCATAAGCCATGTTGATACCAAACCAGAGCCCAGATGAAGTTGTCGGAGGTAGCAACAGTAACTAAGGGGGGCGGGGCTTAGCCAAAGGTGAATTACAGAGCATGATCAATAATAACTTCTTATTTCAGTAAAACTATAAAATCATCACACAAAACTTTTATTTAGCATGAAATAACTTGCAATAGCGAGTGCTTATTGACTTTTAAAACGCGTCTTAAGACATATCTTTTTATATAGGCTTTTTAATAACATGTTTTATTGAGACCTACTGCACTTTATCTGTATATGGGGCTTATTGTTTTGTGTTGTGTTGTATGCAGTGACCTGAGGTGACCTTGGGTGTTATGAAAGGCGCCATTAAATAAAATGCATTATTATATTATTATTATAACTGGTTTCTCTGTCCATCGTTACCCAATGCGCATTAGTCTCTCGCACTAATTAACATGTTATTTCTGCCCAGCCCTGCTTTATGTATCATCTTTTGACTTCAGAAGTTGTACTGTATTAGTTTGGCATGCTGAAAGCTGATTTGAATGGCATCAGTGAATGTGGTTCGACATTTTTACTGTGTGCTTCAGATCTCCAGCCTCCTGCTGAACGGCACGCGCTCCGAGGGGTCACGCTTCCTGATCCTACACGGGACAGCGGATGGTGAGCCTAACAACACACATAATAGCCTACAACTACAGGTGCAACTCGAATAAAATGTGAATATCGTGCAAAAGTTCATTTATTTCAGTAATTCAACTTAAAAGGTGAAACTAATATATTATATAGACTCATTACATGCAAAGTGAGATATGTCAAGTCTTTATTTTGTCATAATTTTGATGATTATGGCTTACAGTTTATGAAAACCCCAAATTCAAAATTAAAATATTGTGAAAAGGTTTTCATAAGCTGTAAGCCATAATCATCAAAATTATGACAAATAAAGGCTTGAAATATCTCACTTTGCATGCCCCTTAATGGTGGTTATTGCCTAATACCTTCAGACAGAACGCATGACTTCTTCTTTCTCTCCTGTTAGCAAACGTTCATTTTCAACAAACTGCAGAACTAGTGAAGCTGCTGTCTGTGATCAATGTGAACTACAGGTTACAGGTGAGTCCTTCACACTGACAAGCACCTGCACGCCCTCGACCCTCTGACCTCACAATCTCAACCCTGTGACCTTACGCCATCGACCCTTTGACCTCACCACGCCCTCTGACCACACAATCTCAACCCTGTGACCTTACGCCATCGACCCTTTGACCTCACCACGCCCTCTGACCTCACAATCTCAACCCTGTGACCTCACAGCCTTTGACCTCACGCCCTCGACCCTCTGACCACACGCTCTTGACCTGTTGACCTTACGCTCTGACCCTGTGACTTCACATGCTCGACTGACCTCACGCTCTCAACCCTGTGACCTCACGCCCTTTGACCTCACGCTCTTGACCCTGTGACCTCACATGCTCGACTCTGACCTCATGCTCTCAACCCTGTGACCTCACGCCCTTTGACCTCACGTCCTCGATCCTCTGACCTCACGCTCTTGACCCATTGACCTCACGATCTGACCCGCCGACCTCACGCCCTTTGACCTCACTCTCTTGACCCTGTGACCTCACATGCTCGACTCTGACCTCATGCTCTCAACCCTGTGACCTCACAGCCTTTGACCTCACGCCCTCGACCCTCTGACCACACGCTCTTGACCTGTTGACCTTACGCTCTGACCCTGTGACTTCACACGCTCGACTGACCTCATGCTCTCAACCCTGTGACCTCACGCCCTTTGACCTCACGCTCTTGACCCATTGACCTCACGATCTGACCCGCCGACCTCACGCTCTTTGACCTCACTCTCTTGACCCTGTGACCTCACATGCTCGACTCTGACCTCATGCTCTCAACCCTGTGACCTCACACCCTTTGACCTCACGCCCTCGATCCTCCGACCTCACCACGCCCTCCGACCTCACGCTCTTGGGACAGCCTTTGTTGCCCCGCTGTGAAGCATTCAGCCTTCGAGGACACAGCCTCTGAATTGGGACACAGCTTGTGACTTGCACCGTGCACTCGTCCCTTTGACCTCTCACCTGTGTGCAGATCTTCCTGATGAGGGTCATGACGTCCTCAGCAGACGCTACATGCTGAACTCGCTCATCTCCTTCTTCAGAGAGTGCTTCCATGACAACGCACCTGTTCCCACAGAAACCAGTGACCTCGACGATGGCGACTAGCATCAGTTGCTCCGGGGAAAATCCTCTGGGCGACCAGTTCTCCCATCTTTACAGACAATCTGATCTAAAGGCAGAGAGACATCAAATCTGAGGACACTCACACTACTTGTTCAGTTTGTTATTTTTCATCATTTGTCCACACAACTATAGCATTAAATCTGTATTTAGCAGCAGCGTGACTGATGTTGAGTGCTGTCACTCTTACCAGGCTGAAAGAAACATTGTTCTGTCTCACTATCATCGGTTATTATGGGCTGTACTGGTCTATAGATTACGTTCAGGGAAGCACACAATATAAAATCTAATATCTAATGTGTTTGTGGTTCAGTGTGTTTCCATTGAGTCACTGATCCTCTGGGCTCTTTCTAAAGGCCTAATTCTGTTTCATCAGCCATCCTATCATGTGCAGAATAATAATAATAATGTGAACATCAGATCAGATGATGTGATCTGCATTCACTGATACACACAGTTTGACACATGCGTCAGTTTGCCGTTTGTTTGCCGGGAGCATGAGAAACCTGTACTACTGCAGTCTGACATTAAGAGTATTAAATGCCACAATCACTATAACAACTCAGTGGTTCTCAATTTTTTTTTAACAATAATGCAATATTAGCAATTACAGGTGAAACTCGAAAAACTTGAATACCGTGCAAAAGTTCATTTATTTCAGTGATTCAACTTAAAAGGTAAAACTAATATATTATATAGACTCATTTCATGCAAAGTGAGATACTTCAAGCCTTTATTTGTTATAATTGTGATGATTATGGCTTACAGCTTATGAAAACCTTTTCACAATATTCTAATTTTGAATTTGGGGTTTTCATTATACCGCCCCTTAAAGCAGGATTTGAACCAGTCTAAGACAGGACCTGATAAGCTGACCCAAGTTCTGTCGTCGGTCGAGTTGAATGTTCATTGGAACTAAGGTTTAGACTTGAGAAACACAGACTTGTTAAAATACAATGATAACGATGAAACTTGTGACCATAGTTAGCTAACAATGCTTTGGGAAACGCACCAGGAAGATCATTCCTGAGAAGGTCTCATAAACACAGTCGTAGCAACCAGAGAAAAACTACCAGGGTTCAACTAAAGAAAATGCTGATCACCATAATGACAACTTTAAAAGAAACTCAATAAACATCAGTTTATTGTCAATAAAGAACTTTTGTTGACGTATGACAGAAATAAAGTTCAACTGGATTGTAATAAGTGAAGATGGCGATTCTGGTTTTGGAGGTTAATCATCCTCTGCTGATAACTTGAAATATTTAATGTCTTTTATTCGCAGTTGATTTCATCTTAGCCTGTGGCTGGAAGTCAGTTTTTTTCTCTCTCCTGTTCTTTCCTTCAGTGTTTCTGCTTGTTAACAGGTTTGTTAAGCTGAGATTACTCTAATATATAATGTATACAGATTTTGTGGCTCAGATAAGGTACAGTCATGGTTTATTTGCTTTGCTCTTGGCTGAGATGTGGCATTGCAAAGTAATATCTGGACCACATTTGCCATATGTGACCCTGGACCACAAAACCAGTGGTCATTTTTTTTAAATTGTGATTTATACATCACATGAAATGTGAATAAATAAGTTCTCCATTGATAAATGGTTGGTTAGGATAGGACAATATTTGGTCTAGATACAACTATTGTAAATCTGGAATCTGAGGAGCAAAAAAATGTAAACATTGAGAAAATCTCCTTTAAAGTTGTGCATTTATGTTCACGATTGTGCTGCATTCACTCACAAAAATACATGTTTTATATATTTACGGTAGGAAATTTACTAAATATCTTCATGGAACATGATCTTAATATCCTAATGATTTCTGGCATAAGAGAAAAATGTATAATTTTGACCCATACAATGTATTGTTGGCTGTTGCCACAGATATACCCGTGCGGCTCCAGACTGGGTTTCTCACATATCTGGACCACAATCAGACCTGTGGTCCAGCAGATATGGCAAATGTGGTCCAGATATCACTTTTCAGATTTAAATTAGACAATTCGACCTTTTTTATGTAGCCTAACTGGCGTAAAAGAACAATTTGTCTTGAAGAAATAATTATAAGACTAACTTGTAAGACTAGTCTAAGCAGTTTATGCAACTGGCCACATATCAGAATAATAACAGAATTAAGAATGATTGTATTAATATATAGGACGGAGCAATCATAAAATAATTTTTTTTTTTTAAATTCTAGTGCACTAGCCTAATGCTAGTGAATCATAGCTTATATCCGCATAAACAAGTTCTCTGACATCAACTTTTTAATGAATTTTTGCCATTTTAAATTGAAAATATGCTATCATTTACATGATTACATGAAGTACAATTACACCAATACTTAATTTACCGTCTGTAAACTTCGATTCCCACAGCCACTGGCAAGTCATCATTGACATCACATGGAAATTCAGTGATTCTGTCATATGGAAATTAACACTTTGACATGCCACATTAATGTGCAATGTTCAGGTATGATCTGTGTGTGTATCCGCTGGGAGCTGGTGATGCAGGACTGGGTTCCTGATCCAACAATATCCTGACAACTAGATTAAAACATAAAAACACTTTTTAAATCACAGAGTCCGCCTTGCTATAGTGAAGATCAGATCACCTTCACGAGCCGTTTAAGTGATGTAGTTTACAGCCCAGGGACAATCTTTTTCCAAATATTATTCAAACTTTGTTAAGCATACTACGCAGTTGTGCTTGATTTATTAATGATAACACAATGAAACAATGTCAAATTGTGCTTGCATAATTTTTGGCCAGGCTATCACAAAGAAATTATGAACACATACAAAAAACAAGAGAGAACCAACAAAATATATATATAACAGATTATTTTGTGTAGTCAATGTATGCTTTCTGCATAGTAAAATAAAACCTGTAGTTTGCCTTTTTTGCCAAATAATTTTGTCAGATAAATACCTTAACCAAGTTTAGTGTTTTGTTCATCCATCAAATTTTTTATATTTTCTTCATATTTTGATGGTTTAATTGAAATTAGGCTAGTTTAAAACAAATATCCCCTCCAGGCTTTTATTGGCCATTATTAGATGTGGAATTACAGGTGAAACTGGAAATATTTGATAATAATAATTAATAATTCAACCTTAAAAGGTGAAACTAATATATTATATAGACTCATTACATGCAAAGTGAGATATTTCAAGCCTTTATTTGTTATAATTTTGATGATTATGGCTTACAGCTTATGAAAACCTTTTCACAATATTCTAATTTTGAATTTGGGGTTTTCATAAGCTGTTAAAAATTATAGCAAATAAAGGCTTGAAATATCTCACTTTGCATGTAATGAGTCTATATAATATATTAGTTTCACCTTTTAAGTTGTATTACTGAAATAAATGAACTTTTGCACCATATTCTCATTTTTCGAGTTTCACCTGTAAATAATATTTTCTCATATTTGCACTGTTATGAGTGTGGTTCAGTCTGCAGGAACAGGAAGAATGGCACAGAGAGTGATAGTAAATTATAGTACAATCAAAATTGAATAATGCTGGATTTGGACTAGTTGTTTATTTATAGACATGACTAGAGAACAATAACAATCAACCCGACCCGACCCGTCACCCCCCCACCCACCACCACCAGTAAAACTAAACAGTCAGCGATACAAAAGCCCTCCAGAGACAAATAATCTGATCCAAGTTCTTCCATCTGATGTGTGTTCTTACTCTTCTGTACAACACAGCCGCATCCATCCCAGAATGCACTGCACGTGTGCTGATCTTCACGCAGATGCTCAACGCATTTACGGTTCTACCCAGCTAGTGCTCGTCGTCACGGATGTTGAGAAATGAAATCGAACGCCGCTCCTCCGGAAGGTGAAAACATACTGAGACACAAAAGTGGCAAAAGAAGTGAAGCAAAGCAAAGGACCATGCAATGGCTGACTTGCTGTGCTGTGATTGGCCAACGCATCGGCCAATTGGAGATCATAGTGATTCATGATATGTGAAACATTCTAATCCATTTCCAGCGATAATGATCCATTGGCCAGGAACATAGAAACTCTCTCGCTCTCTCTCTCTCACACACACACACACACACACACACAGCTTTAATACATACATCATCCAAACTGTTACACACATGCATATATACATGTTCAAACACACACACACACACACACACACACACTCCTGGCTCTCGCTGTTCACTTGAGTGTTCTGCTCTGGATGTTTGTCTCAACGTCCAGTGTGTTTCACTGTCCCGAGTGTTTGTGTGTGTATCGTGGTGTGTGTCAGTGTGTGTTCGTGTGTGATCTTCACTCTACTCTTCCTCTTCCTCCTCCTCCTCACTGATGGGAAGCCCGTCGTCCTGCATGCAGGATCTGAAGTAGCTGGTCAGCGTCGAGGCCACGTGTCTCCCGCTGCTCTTGGACAGAAAATGACCCTCGTCTGGATAAATCTGAGGAACAACCGTGCAGAAAACACTCAACATCTGGACTATCATTCATGGACCGAGACACAATGTGTGTGTTTTTCAGTACCTGCAGTGTGTAATTCGCTCCCACCTTCACCAGGTTCTTTATGAGCTCGGCTGTGTGCTGGAAATTAATGTTCGCTGGAGGAAAAAAACAACATATTTCCAGAATGGCTCAATGGCAGAGTAATGCAATCATGTTCACTTGAAAATTTGGCTCATTAACAATTATGTCTGCCAACATTAAAAGCCTATTAATCTGTATTATATATTGTATATACAGTACTATAGCCTTTTTGAAAATGTGTTTTTCGTGTCTTATCATTGTAACAGGTACAGTGTACCTTAAGTTATCTTACAGTGTCATTTATATTGTAGTTATATTGTAGTCAATTTGCCATAGACTTGTAAATGTATTTTCTTGTTTGTAATTTAATGCTTTTTTTTTACATCTTGGCCAGGGGACTACAGATGAAAATAGCCTTTTGGCTAATTCTGGCTTTTTTAACCATCTTTGTTCATGTGTTTTATGAAATTGCACTGTCCCCTTTTAAATAAACCAATAAATAAAATCAATAAAATCAAAAATAAATGTGATATGCTACAGTAGTGAATACAGTAGTGGCCAAAAGTGATGTCCGGCCTAGGAAAATTGACGACATCATCCTTTATTTAAATATTGTCCACAAGCGAGATTGTTTTATTTATGATAATGCTATCTGCAGTGTACTACATCATTTTTGGCAAAAATTGGCCTCATATTTTGATCTGAACTTGCAGGCTCTTCTTAGGAAATTATGACCCGAAATTAATTTTCTTTAAATTTTTTAAATTGAGTGTTCATCAGAGTGGTCTAAGACCTTAGCGAGATTTGTCGCACTTGAACTTGGAATACACACACAAAAAATTGACTGGATTCAAGGAAGTTTATGTGGTTGTAATAAAAATAGTAACAAATCCTTCCCTTGGGTCATTTTGAATGGAAAATAGGGGATTTTTTTTATTTTTATTTGTCAAAAAAACAACCACACAAATAAAAGGCATGAGACTAAAGAACACCCCCAATGCAGAACACTCACACTGTAGTGGCTATTTTATGATATTCACTGATCTTTAGTAAAATATAGATGATTCAAAGAATGTCACATGTGTGACTCTCACTTGTAGTGAGAGAAGATTCTTTTTATGTACCTGGGGAGGCAGAAGGGAGAGACACTCCAGACAACAGACGAACGAGGACCTCTGACCTAGATGTCAGAAGGCCATTTGGTGAGGGAGGGCTTAGGAGTTGGCTCTAGTGACGAATCGAAACTAGTGTTATGGCTTCCTTGTCTATGGAAAATTACTGAATGGAAGACTACTGGGAGGATGGCTCTGGCAAGAAGACCTTGGAAGAGCCAGGAGATAAAAGCAGGTTCAGTCTGTCTGGGGGTGTGTCACTCTTCTGCACAGGGTAACAACTGTGTACTAGACTGCTCCTATTCTTGCAAGAATAAATACTTCTATTTTATAATTTGACTCTGAGTGTCTCTTACGCAGTGATGTTTGTTCGATGAATTTTTGCCACAACAATTTGGTGTCAGAAGTGAGATTCCTTGGACGATGCCTCCTGGACCTGAGATCGGACGGTGTTTGGCCACCTGGACTGAGTAAGTTCCAGCTCTACCTCGTAAACTTGAGAGAGAGAGGCCGGCCGATGTCAGAGCCCCGGGGGGTCGACCACTGGAATCAAAGAACTCGAGGTGGCTCAGAACAACACATCTCTGGGTAATGTATAATTAAATTCAGTTTAATTGGGGGGAGAGTGAAATTGAACCATATTGGCTGAGAACTGTTTTCTGTGGTACGTAATCTGATATTAATTGAGATCTACGTACAGATCAAGATATTTCAAACAGATACGAGGAAAATAATCTGAAATTAATTGAGGTCTGTGACAGAACAAGATATTTCAAGCAGATAAATAATCTGGAATTAATTGAGAACTGTGGCAGACCAAGACATTTCACACAGATAGGTACCTGAAAATTAATTGTTCCACCATGGAGCAAGTTATTTTTGGGTGCTGAAGCTAGTTAGGGGGAACCAAGAGAATCGTAACAGATTTTTTGGTAAACCGTAATTAGGTAACCCGTCCGACTGGGTTAAAAGAAAGGTCGGGTTTGTCGGGGACGCTTGACAAATAAAGAAAATGCGCGCAGAGGAAAATCCACAGAGAACAGATAAGCGGCTAATATGGGAGGTTTTAAAAGCAAGCTTGCGAAATTTGGTACACCGGTGTTTTGTCAAATGAGATAAAAGTAAGGCAGAAATGTATGTAAAAATGGGAAAAGACAATGTCAAGTGTGAAAATGTATGATGTTATTGAGCACCACAAGATTAAAGATGGTGCGGGAATCAGTTGAACAGGGCAGTGAGAAACAAAGGTTGTTGTGTCTGCGTTCAACGTGTGGAAAAGTGTGAAAAGACAATGAGTTGTTGGCTTGAAGCAGATAAAAGAGAACCGAGTCGATGTAGAATGTATTGCCATATAGTAAGATTGAATATAACTGATAAAAGGGTTTTTATTTTTCATCCATTAGATGGATGCATGACATTAGATAGATGTCAGAAGATTTTGTTTGTAACAAAAGTTGAAGTAGCAAGCAGCAATAAGGCTGTCTTTGTGAAGGATTGAGATTTGAGTAATATGATATTTTGGTTTCTGTAAAAAAAAACAGAGATAAGTGGTACAGAGACAGTAATGATAGTTGTTGAATCGGCAGACTAACCATTTTGAGAAGAAAACAACTGTAGAAAATGTATGTTATGAAAATAACATTTCTGATAAAATGTATGGAACTATTTATGAACGGCTGTTAAGTCAGATTAAGAAATGGTATGAAAAGTGAGGTTCAGATTAAAAATAATAATAATATGTATTGAGTATGATTAACAGGGATTAACATGATATAAAGTTTCATTAAGCAAAATGGGGAATAATTCTATATTTTAGTGGTAAAATAAAGAGTGAAATTATGTTTATTTTTAGTTTGACAACCATAGTGTCTTTTGAACCTAAAGACTCCAGCTATGCTGGGAGTACAGCAACAGCGCGTGCTTATTCAGCCGGCTTCCGGATGTTAGATGTGTACTTGCTATTGTAATCAGTGTTGGTTATGATAATAACGAATTAGAGAAATGTAAAGACATATTTTGGAATTCAATAATGTAAAATGTCGGATATTTTGTTGATATTAAGTCATTGAGGGAAGAAGACATTGGCTGTTTTATAAAGGAAATTATGGGTCGGGGATAATTTTCCCTGGACAAGTGTTAAAGTTAAACAGAAACTTTGTGAAGCCTGCTTAGGAAACAATTTATGCATTTCCGTGCAGAAAATTAATGTTCTGCCAAAATAATGATGAAGATTATTATTTGGCTATTGATTGAATCCGCCACTGGTTGACTGTTAGAAGAATACAGAGAACTGCTTATCAGCTGTTTACAAACTGATTGGAACACACTGCTTCAAGTGTGCAGTAAGTTGGAGCTGTTAGAAGGGGACAGAGAATGTTTTAATTGTGGTCAGTGGGGTCATTTAGCAGCAACTGTAAATGCCCACTCAGAAAGGTGTAAAAGAAAGTTGATGGAATGTGAAAGTGACGTATTAATGTGGGTTTGAAAGTAGAACAGTAGTTGAAGACGATATTAAAGTTTTCGTCTGAGAAAGAACTAAGAATGTGAATGCAGTGCTAAGGAAAGTGAAAAGAATGTGCAAGTAAATGAAAAGAAAGTTGAAAAGAAAGTTGATAGATGGAAGTCGTAAGTAGATTGAAAGAGAAAAGAAAGTTGAAAGATTTAAGTCGTAAGGAAATTCTTTTAAAAGGAAAAAAGTAAAGATACCAGTAAATGTAAAATTACAGACCAGGAAAATATTTGTAAAGGTAAAGGTAACTAAAAAGATGATTGTCTTTTAATGAAACGCTTAAACATTTTTTTTCTTTGCAGATTGTAATTGAGAATCTGACAACTAAATTGAGATGTTATAATGAAACTTATTGAGAACTAGAATATCTATTTGTATTTAAGATCAAATAAGTAGAAGTAGCACTGGGTTGCTAAATGTAAAAAACAATTTTGTAGAAATGGATCTGATTAAACAAACAGCTTGGAAATTGACCATGAAGGAAGAAGCTGATGTTTTGGTTTCAAAAGATAAGATTAGGACTTGACTGAAACTGTATGACAGTCTCATATGAGTGGAAATTTGTAATGTCGAAATTTCCTGATATAAGAGTAAAAGACAACTATAAAATTATTTTTATATTGGTAATTTCTGGCAAAGTAGAGAATGTTTAGCATGACAAAAAAGTGTACCAAGTCCTGAAGGCCTCAGAGTCTCTGTCTCATTCAATGTCAGAAGGCTGTTACCTTAGCCTGTCATGACGATCAGCTATTTACAGGTGAAAATTATAGACACAGATGTTAAAAGAAATCATGTTAAAGGAAATCATTGCCATTCAGAGGGCAATTAGTACTTAAATATTTTAGATTTGTAAAACTGAATGACTTTAAAGAAGTCTTTAAAATAATAATGTAGACCTGAATGACAGAAGTGACATTTTTGTACTTTGTTATTTTAGGACCAGTAAAGTATTTGTCTGATCTTAGCCTTCACCATGACACAGGACCTATGACCATGCTATAGATGTGCACTGAATAGAAGGATGTCTAAAGATTTGTGATTAAATACTGTTGTTATTAACCTGTTCTCCCTTAACATTTATTAGGCATGCAGTCCAGGTAGGGGTGACTCTTGAATGTGTCTTTCCTAAGCTCCAGAAAAACAGCTGAGTTCTGTTGAAGAAACTGATTGTGTGATGCGAGCGGGTCACCAGTGGGTACGTGGCTACTCAAAGACGGGATGATTTTCCTGGCCAGGAGACATTCTAACGCAGGGGGTCCCGGACACTGCATCTCCGGATGGAGGTGTTATATGTGAGAAAGGTATGAGAGTTGAGCGCTGACTACTAGAGGCCACTGGGGTCAGCAGAGCATTGTGGGGTCAGCAGAGTTTGACCGAGAGAATGTAAGTTCCTCTATACCACTCACCAGAGAAAACCCTCGCAATTCACTGTATGGCTTGTTTTCAATTGTGACAAGTCTGATGGAAATTATAGATAAAGAGCTAATGTGAAATGTGCTTTCAAGAGCCAGCTGAGACCAGGAGTTGATTGTCTTTATTTGTTGGGGAGACGGTGACATAACATATTAATTTATATCAGGAACATGATGTTGTTGCCTTATGGGCAAGGAAAATTATAGAAGAACTAATATGTCTATAGGATGGTTTTAACTCCTGAAGATCATGAGACATGGTGGGTGGCTAAAGATTAAGACAGTTTTTAGTAGAGTTTGGATAACAAAGGTTAGGTGAATTGAGAATTTATACAAGTATTCAAACTAAAGATAACATTAGAAATACTCATAGCATAATGTATTTTAGATTATTGTAATGGTTCTAATTTGAGTTAAACATTTGTATATTAACATTTGTGAACTATTAAGGGTTCTAGACTATGATTAATTCAATTTCAGTCTTAGGAGGCTGTTTGAAAAGATTATTTGTGTAAGAGAGACTGCTGAGTGGAGGAAGGGATTGGGACACTGTTTGTCTTTCTGTTATCATGCCTGGTAAGGCAAGCATAAACAAAATAATGATAATGAACCAAAACAACCCAGCTGACTTTTCTAAAAGACAAAATAATGAACAGATAGAACATTTGAAACGGTGTTAGAGGCCAGATTTCAAAGATGTAAAATTATATGAAAGCTACAGGAGAATGTGAAGTTTAAATCTAATTTGAACTTTAAATATTATACTTTTAGAGTTAATATAAAAAAAGCAAACATTGGAAATGAGCATTTAACCTATGTGTATCTAGCATGAGTGTGTGTGATGGGGACAGCACTTTATGTCTTGTAGGTGTTAGTTTAGGGCAGCTATTCCGCCTGAATAGTGAGTATATTGTGTCTTTAACCTCTGGAGAGTGTTTTCTTTCATTACAGATGAGTTAAGGCAAGTGACAAATTGTAAAGAAGGCAAATGCTGAGTGAATCTGACGAGGAGATGATAGAGAACATGGGACGAGCTTTAAGTTGGTTGGTCATCACGCTCCGTCTGGTAGTAATTACTTTTGTCATTCATGATGTGGATTTGAATTACTTTTGGATAAGTTTAGGTATTTATGTAAATTGGAATTGTGGGTTATAGATTTGACGGCAACAACAAAGTGACATATTGGCTAAGTCAATATCAAATTATGCAGAGAGCCATTTGATTATCGTAAACAGGAGGAGAATGTTTTTTTGACTGACATTGACCAAGTCTGTACAGCACGACCTGACCTGATAAAAGAAACTAATGACGACTTTTAAAAATGGTTGCGAGACAAAACAACAGACCTGGAAAAAGCAGGATACGCAGTGAGACTGAGGGCCGTTTGCCCTTCAAATACTTCGATAAGGAAATAAAATTGTGGCTTTAAGTGAAGAATGTAATATTTTTGTTTCAGAGACAGAGAAAGATGTCTGGAGGAAATTTGTCTGAAGACACTATGTTAAATGTTATGTTAAATTGATGATCGAGTTGTGTCGACCATCAAAAGGGGGATGCTTTATGTTTTATTAGAATAAATGTTGGGAAGAACACTAGGGGTAACTGGGTAAAAGCCCTGAAAGAAGCCTTTCTTCTGCCTAACAAAATTGCTGTCTGGATTGTTTCAACAGGAAACGCCAGGACATCGAAGTGGCAGCACGTACTTTACTATCTGACAATAACCTCAAAATTTGTTTTGCTTTACAGAGAGCATGCAGGATTGGGAGACAGGGCAAAATGTGTTGAATAATGGCTATGGATGAATTTTGCTAACTGTCCTGGCCTGATTGTTATTATTGTGGAAAGGTGCTACACCTTGTACGGAGTATAACTTAAAATTTTCTGTTTGCAGAATGTCAGGATGGATTGCATCAAGCTGAACTGATTCTGTTTTCCAAATGTATGAATATTGACTTGTGAACGTTTTTCAGGGGAAAAGGACTCTGACTCTAATAAGCAAGAAATGTCTAATGATAATTGAAAATGAAATGAAAAATAATGATTTTGAAAATTCCACAGGTCACACCAAAAGGGACGAGGGAAAGACAAATCACTAACAAAATACTTAAGGTCTCCATTCACAGGTGACACCTGGGTCCAAGCCGCTCACCTACACCAACAGGCCGCAACCATCCCATTAGTCCATGGGGCGAACGAGAGGATGTTGGCCAAACTAATGGTTTAAGAATATGGTTTTTGTGATGATTTTGAGGATTTTAGCTGATTATATTGAAATAGGGTTTAGTATTGATATTAGTATATGACAAATGATTTGATTGGTTACTGATTTATTAGAAAATATTTAAGGCAAATGTTTTCAGGAAGAGAAGATCTATTAATTAATGTAAATTATAGGGATTATTATTGAAGCTTAAGTAGAACCACTGCCTGATTGAATTAAAAGTTAAAGGTAAAAGAACAAAATATGCTTAGGGAAATGGATATGGGGAAAATGTTGAATGTGTATGAGTTATGATTGTATGTGTTATTGTGATAATTTTGTTATTCATGGGTGAATATGAGAAAACTGGAATGTCTGTTCAATTGAAAATGACAGTCTATCTGAATGATGATGATGATGAACAAAATTATGCAGATGATTCAAGTAGAGATTACAGTTAAATGTGTTGATGTTTTTTTCTTTTCTTTTCGAGAACGATTGATATGTGAAGAGGGTTAAAAGCAGCAGTTATCCGTGTTACGAGATGGCGTACAAGGACAGGGTTTTGAAACTGAGGGATTTTTTTTTATTTTATTTTTTTTTATTTTTATTTTATTTTTTTTAATGCTTTTACCATTTGCATTTTATTGCATTGTTTGTTTTCCTACTGTTTATAACTATTTTTTTCCTTACTAGTGTGACTGCGGTAGTGAGCCCGGCATTAGTAAACATGTTTACTCGCTTGCTAAATAATTATGGGGTTTTTCCCAACAAAAACAGCCTTATGCTTTCTTCATCCTAAACTCTTTTTCTTCACAGGTTCAAGGAGACTGATTTTTATGATGTGATGTAATGACTTGAACTTGCATTTATTATTATTGTTATTATTATTATGTTTGATTAATAATGATAAAAAGTGAGGAGTGTAGTGGCTATTTTATGATATTCACTGATCTTTAGTAAAATATAGATGATTCAAAGAATGTCACATGTGTGACTCTCACTTGTAGTGAGAGAAGATTCTTTTTATGTACCTGGGGAGGCAGAAGGGAGAGACACTCCAGACAACAGACGAACGAGGACCTCTGACCTAGATGTCAGAAGGCCATTTGGTGAGGGAGGGCTTAGGAGTTGGCTCTAGTGACGAATCGAAACTAGTGTTATGGCTTCCTTGTCTATGGAAAATTACTGAATGGAAGACTACTGGGAGGATGGCTCTGGCAAGAAGACCTTGGAAGAGCCAGGAGATAAAAGCAGGTTCAGTCTGTCTGGGGGTGTGTCACTCTTCTGCACAGGGTAACAACTGTGTACTAGACTGCTCCTATTCTTGCAAGAATAAATACTTCTATTTTATAATTTGACTCTGAGTGTCTCTTACGCAGTGATGTTTGTTCGATGAATTTTTGCCACAACAACACACACACACACACACACACACACACACACACACACACACACACACACACACACACAACTAGGAATTCCCATTAAAATGAATATGACGGGTGCAATGTTTTTACATTTTTCAAATAAAATCAATCAATCAGTCACATTGCAACTAACAGTCACAATATGACAAAAAAATTACCAAAAAATTATTTAAAAAGTCTAAATATACACCTGAATGCATACTGAAAAGAAATACGGAAGAAAACGTACTTTGGGAACCAGGCGAAGGGTTAATTTGCTCCATATTTAAGAGTTTAAGAGCAAGAGTCATGAAATATCATGTTATAATGTTTTTTTTCCACAAGAGGTCAGCAGAGACACCCAATGTGAGAGTTTTTGAGCCGGTTTAACAAGTTTTTGCTTTTAATAGAGTTATTAAGTAAAAGGATGTGAAGAATGTGCTTATTTATATTACAATTATTGATTAAATCTAGTGATTTAGAGGTAAAAAATTGCATTAAAAATAGAAAAAAGGTAGAAAAATTTAATGATATAAGCTTTCTAGACAAAAAAATTAATAAGTATAATTTCTATAGTAATTTTGACCAGGTACAGGAGGACATCACTTTTGGCCACAACTGTAGAAAGAGAATATCTGTATGGAATCACTCAGCCCAGTGGTTATTAATTTATTCATAGAGCATGCATGTGAATTGCACATTGTGCGAATAGTGTGCATTGTGAACTGTGACACACACTGACCGTCAGCAGTCGCGTGCAGCAACATGAGCGTTTGGTCCCTGAACCCCTGTGGATTCTGCAGCACACTGGAGAACTGGAGAAACACACCGTCTGTCACTACATCCACACACACCGTCTGAGTCGACAACACCGAACCAGCACTTACCTGATATCTGCTGTCGTCCTGAAGAGGAAAGCCCAGGTAGCGCTCAGAGAAGGCCGAGGCTGAGGGGGAGAGAGAGGGAGAGAGAGAGAGAGAGAGAGAGAGAGAGAGAGAGAGAGAGAGAGAGAGAGAGAGAGAGGTTCGTTTAAACCAACCATAATAACATATTTATTTGATCATTTATCATATTTCATTCCAATATGTCATTCAAAAGTCTACAAAAACATCCAAAAAACAACAACAGAACAGAAAACCACGATGATCTCTGATCTGAAATGTTCCAGACACTTAAAGCTTAAAGGGGTCGTGAACTGCATTTTATATTTGTTTTATAATGTTCTTTGAGGTCTACATGCAATGTTATCAATATTTTTACATCAAATTGGCTATATTCTGTCCTGCTTTTCTCTTTTCGAAACACTCAGTTTTGATGGGAATCACATTCAAGACTTGGAAGTAAACGCCCACTGCTATGATTGGGTAACAGTTTTGCATATTTTTAAAATAATTTTCAACGTGCCCGCCATCACACGTTCGGGATGGTTTTGAAAATTCCCAATGTTTAAAAATATCTTGTTACATAGTTGAAATATTGGCCAACATTATATAAAAACGCCATGAGCGTAACGAGGCGTTGAGCGTTCTGCGTTTTTTACAGGTCGTCGAGAGTTGAAGAATGTTCAACTTTGGGTAAAATGCAGCGCTCATCACTGTCACTTTTTACCCAACCGTCCAATCACAGTGG
The DNA here is from genome assembly GCA_033366665.1 of Phoxinus dragarum. NCBI lineage: Eukaryota > Metazoa > Chordata > Actinopteri > Cypriniformes > Leuciscidae > Phoxinus > Phoxinus dragarum. The sequence goes on from JARPMJ010004460.1 coordinate 54,803, forward strand.
AGGAGGGGCGGGACTACCGTATTTTCCGGACTATAAGTCACACTTTTTTTCATAGTTTGGCTGGTCCTGCGACTTATAGTCAGGTGCGACTTATATATCAAAATGAATTTTCATCCTGAACCAAGAGAAAACATTACCGTCTACAGCCGCGAGAGGGCGCTCTAGTTGGCGGAGTTGTTCAGAACTGTGTGCTATTGTGCAGCTGAATAACTCGCCTTTCCAGATTAAATGTCTGTTCTTGATCTTGGATTGTCACAGTGTCTGGTTATGTTTCCTGGTGTCCACTAGAGGTCCTCTTCTCATGGTGTCATTCACATTAGACTACATTTCCCAGCATTCTGTTCTGCCACTCACCTGATCATTGCACACAGCTGTTTCCCATCACCTTGTTAGTTCTGTGTGTGTATTTATACCCTGTCTGTTTCAGTGTTTGTTTATAGTCACCACACTTCCGTTGTCTACATTCTGTCTGCTTCTTGTTTTGTTTCGTGTTTTGAATTGCCTTTCTGGATTTTGACCTCTGCCTGAACTAGTTGTGAGTACGGATTACCCCTTTAATAAATCATTGCATTTGGATCTCTCTCTCCTGTGTGTTCCGTGACATGGATTTTGTGAAATAAATTTCTAAATAAATACGACTTATAGTCCAGTGCGACTTATAATCCGGAGCGAATACCACACCGACCAACCGCCACATTCTGCTTGTACAACGTCAACAGATGACAACAACAACAAGCATAATAACAGAACAAAATAATTTAAAACAAGAGCCAGAGAAAATACATTACATTATATCGACATTTTAATTAGAATCAACACAGAAACAAAATATGTGTGAAATGAGACACTAGTAACACTTTCGCAGATATTCTGTATCATAAACAAGCAAAAGTGTCTCAACTGGAAAAAATGCTACGCTCTCAAGCGCCCACAGCTCGGCGTTTTCAGCTTACGTGCATTACATATGCCTTGGTTGTGCCAAATAAAGTTTACTGGAAACTTTACACAGGTTGTAGTCCTTAAAGCAAAAAAAAAAGTAGCGCTTAAAGTCCTGGAATTTCATTTTACAGTATCTTCTATTATTTAGCCAAAAATTATGATTATGATTATAACAAAAATTATTACTTTAAATAGTTAGTTTTAAAAGTATGACTTGAGGTGTTTTGAATGAATGTACCATTGTTCTTATAGGCTATTCATCCTTTTCGATAAAATTAAATAAAATAAAAATCCAGTGTTGCGTTTTAAATAAAACTAAATGTGTCGTAATGTCTTCGTGATGACAAGATGTCGCTCACTGAAGCTTTTATTCAGGATTACGGCGAAAGGCTTCAATCAGAACAATAACAAAAGCTCTCTAGTGCTTTCCTCCATATCCGATAATACAACGCATTAACCAACTCAACCAGGCCCCGCCCCTTTATTCTGCGTATTCATTATTTAAATGAGGAATATTGTGACGTGTTCGTTCCTGGAAGAAAGTCAAGACTACAATGGAGGCGTTTCAGGAGTTTAGAAACACTGACACTGATATACAGAATAACTCTCTCTGGAGACCATTTTTATATGCTAAAAAAAATTCACATCACAATAACTTACCATACAAATTCCAATCTGTCACCGGCGACATGGCCGCTGCACATTTAAACAAGTTCTCAGTGGATTTAATCAGAAGAAGTGCAATATATCCTCCATAATCCTGCGGAAAGACAAATATGGAAGTGTGAAGAAAGATCAGTGATTTTCTCTCATTACAGCAGCCGTGTGTGTGACGCTTAAACTGCGACTTACCCGACCAAACACACCAATTCTGGTCCGATCAATGTACGTAAATTTCAGCAGGTACCTGGAACAAAAGCATGATTTCGTTAGCGTGTTTCACAGCAGTGTGTGCAGTGTTAGATCACACACACACACACACACACACACGAGGAAGAGTAAACGATGATAGAAGAAACAGGGTTCGTACAGATACTGTAAAATGAAACTTTAAGCACTACTTTTTTTCTTTTTTTTTTTTCTTTTTTAAGGACTACAATCTGTGATCTCACTTATCAAACAATATATTTCAAATTCTAAAAAAGGTAAACACAAATAAACCAATAAAACAAAATGGTACAAATAAAGTGCAGCACATGACATGACTGTGGTAACTTTAACTATACGATTTTAAAGATATCACTTTTCTCCCTCAACCTGATTTTTTCCTCCATTAATACACGATTGACCTGAAGAATGAAAGATGTATCATATATTATTGTATTTATATAGCCATGAGAAATTACTCTATATCTACAGGTGAAACTCGAAAAATTTGAATATCATGCAAAAGTTCATTTCAGTAATTCATCTTAAAAGGTGCAACTAATATATTATATAGACAAAGTGAGATATTTCAAGCCTTTATTTGTTATAATTTTGATGATTATGGCTTACAGCTTATGAAAACCCCAAATTAATTTTCAAATTCAAATTCAAAGGTTTTCATAAGCTGTAAGCCATAATAATCAAAATTATAACAAATAAAGGCTTGAAATATCTCACTTTGCATGTAATGAGTCTATATAATATATTAGTTTCACCTTTAAGTTGCTAAAGCTTTAATTTTGTGTGAAAATATTGTTTTATTGATAAAATGAAACACTACTTTCACATTTGTATTTCAATAATTCAAGCACTTTTCAAGTACCTTTTTAAAAAAATATGGCTGTTTTCAAGGGTTTTCCAGGACTTCAATTTAAAAAAGTCAACTTCAAGAACTTCAAGTCCTTTAAAGGGGTCATCAGATGCACATTTTCCACAAGTTGGGATGATTCTTTAGGGTCTTCGTGTAAAGTTTGTTACATACTTTGGTTAAAATTCCTCAATGGTTGTACAAAACAACACGCTTTTTACCTCCTCAAAAACATCTCTGTTCACAGCGACCCGTTTCGGTGCATGTCTCTTTAAATGATAATGAGCGACTGCTCACCTCTTCCGTGGGGGGTGTCGACACAAGACACATAAAGTGCTGCCTTGGCGGACAGTATACAAATGGCTGAGGGCGTAAATATGCTAATACGGAAAATATGCTAATACGGGACAGTCTGTCAGTGGCCGTGGGCGGAGCATGAGCAATATGCAGAAGTGTAAAGTCCAGGGGTCAGAAAGTAAAAGTCTTGCCATATGTTTATTCCACTCATGAACTCAGGCCCTGTTTACACGAGAACGCTCGCGGCTGAAAGCGCAAAAATATTTTACCGGATGTGCCTTTCGTTTACACGGCGAAGGCATTTTTGGGGCTTAAAAACGCAAAAAAGTGAAACCACCCTCCAGAGTGGAGATCTTAAATACGCTCCACCGTCGCGTTCCCGTCTAAAGGGTAAAAACGGTAAAAACGCAAAATTCTGCTAGACAGTGAAGGCGTCGCGTACGCATTTACGTCACAGGCATGCGCCAGTACAGGAAAATAACAAAACATTATCAAACTAAAATATAGCATTCATTTCATTGACCAAAAAAAAATAAATCTGTCATTTTTGAGTGACACGCGAAGAGCAGCGAGGGTTAAAGCAGCGGCTTTACCGTATTAAACATGAAGAACTGTGTCAGCGTCTCTTTCACTTTCAGTGCTCCACATCGCCACCTAGCCGCCTGGAGTGCACACTACATCCAATTTCACACACTTTTGAGTCACCATATGCACGCAGATTTCCCCCCATAACGCTCGTCTAAACGCAGAATAAAAAGCCACTTTTGCGTTTTCTCTTCAGATCGTTTCCGTGTAAACATAGCCTCAGTCAGCTGATTTCACTCATTAGTTCTCGTGGCTGAAAAACTGCTAATTAGCAAACCCAGGTGATTGGAACAAAATACTGAGGAGGACTTTTACTTTCTGAACCTGGACTTTACACCGACATCATATTGCTCAGGAAACCCAAACGTCTTGATTATTGAGTGTTTAGATTAAAAAAGGAGTGAATGTATTTTTTCATTGTATGGTGGTTGTGTGGAAAGAGACACATTTACATGCAAACACCATATAAAAGTGAATTGTGCATCCGATGACCCCTTGCAGAGTGCGAACTACGGGGGAGCTCGGCTCCCCTTAATAAGAAAACATGATTTGTGAAATTTTGGGGGGTCTCAAAAAATATTGACAATGTGTTATTTTGACGTGCAATTTCAGTTTTGTGTAATGTGATCATTGCGTCTGTCACGTGACAAATGAACGAAAGACTCGGAAGGTAAAGTAATTATTTATGTTCCTTGTAAATTATTTTTGACTGCATTATAATGATCTTAATTCAGAATATGATCAAGATTGCGTAGGTGCACGTGTTCGGGAATTTGCCTGTTAAAAGTATAACATTTAAAGCCCCTTAAATGAACGAAATGGCCCAAAAAGAGATTCGTTAATTTTGATGAACGAGATCGAACAAGAGAGTCAGTAAAATGATCGCGTACACAAATCTCCTTGAAAGAAAACAAAGTGGGCTCCCCCAAAGGACACGGTATAGTTCGAACACTGACCCCTTGTACGAACCCTGCAGAAAACATCAGGTAAACGTTCTTACTCGACAGCAGCGAGCTGATCCTGCAGTTCGACGGCTCCCAGACGCTTGTGCACGTCCTGTAACACCTTCTGACCCTGGAACCCGCTTCCCCGGCCATCCAGACGAGCCACGATGACATTGTCCGAACTGACCAGCACAGAGTCCCAGTCCACTGCGTACTGGTCATTCACCTGCTGACCACCGGGGGCAGCATCACTGACACACACACACACACACACACACACAACACATCAGCGCATCGTCACTGCATGCATTTCAATCCGAGACAACATGCATCTCCGGTCGTGTGTTTACAGCGCCTTTGAAATGATGTTTTCACAGATGTTTCTGCTCACAGAGAGTCATTTAATCCTCCACCGCTGCTTGAACTTCACATCACAGGGCTTTAGAGAGCAGGAAAGGTTTTATCTCCATAAACCCAGGTGAATAGTAGATCTAATAGTACCATGTGAACAAAGCCTCTACTTTATATGCCGGATCCATTGTAAGTATTTGTGCAAGTAAAGTCCATTGGGATTGAAATGAACATTTGCCCCCAAAACCATGGCATCATGGGAAGGTTCAAAGACGTTTGCATCATTGCTTTACAGTTCTGCACTGCAAAAAAATCCTCTTTTTCCCCCAGTACAAATATCTAAACATTCTTAAAGTCCCCTTATTAATGAATGAAAGAACAGTTTATTTAATTGCATAGTATCCTATAGTAAGATAGCTTTACTAGTAATGTTTGCTAATGAATGTTTTACCTAAAACTGCAAACAGCTGTGCATCCAGAAGCCCCACACAGTGTGATTTTTGAAACAATCTTGTAATATCACTTTTTCATTCATATGTTTGCTCTGTTGTGCGGATGTAGGATATATCCCATATTGCATTTTTATTTGCAAAAATTAGTAATCATATTTATATACCGGTACTGGTTTGTTTAAAATACAAAAAAAGTATGTAAAGATCTACATTTCTCAGTTTCATTCATGGCAAAAACGTGAAAAGTTGCATAGTTTAGTGAAATATTGCTGCCATCTACTAAAAAACCAATACTTGTGCATGAATGGCTAGATGTAAAGCTCTTGCTGTTTGTGTTCATGCTGTAATGTGGCTTAGGTGCCATTTTGTATAGTTATCAGTTTTTTTATTTTATTATTATTATTTTTTATATCATGAACACAATGCTGGGTGGAATGGGCCGTGATGCAAGGGTAAGATCTTGCCAAGACACGCTGTGAGTTTCCCTTGGGCTGCGTTCACACTTGGCATTAACATGCGATCACCATGATCCGTGATCAAGCAGATCGGATCATTAGCCAATCAGGACGGTGCGTTTACATTTGTTCATATTAAGTAGCCTCTGTATCTTGATAACCGATCGGATTTCTGTTTTTGCATAATATTTAAATTAGGTCTGTAGCACGACACCAAATTAAGAGTAAAGATGATACAAATTAAGCAACGTCCCAATTGCTTTCACTCACTCACTCAACTCTCCTGTGCAATCTCCAGTCTTAGATCAAATTACGTTTTTTGAATGAAGGAATATTTCCAGAGTTGATCATACACAAATAACTGGGTTGATCATGTTAAACAACATCATCGATCATCTGGGTGTAAGGTTATAGCGTGTAAAGACTACGGTATATTAACAGAAATGGGAGATTAATAAACATGCTGAAACAATAAAAACATTCAACATTTAAAACATTAAAAAAGAAAAAGTTTATCATTCCTCTGGCAAAGCAGCGCACGCTCTTCATTAAGATCTCATGATCACAGCTGTGATTGTACAGGCGATCGCCTCTTAAGATAATGTTGCACAATTAAAATGAAAAATGACACACACAGTATCGTGTAAGTCTAAATAAACTGTTTTAAATATTGACGTTTATTGTAAGGTTCAAATAAGTTTGATTTATTGTCTAAACTGCGTCTGGCCATTATTTTCTGACAGCACGTGGGGAGACTGGGGGATTTATATGACATCCACCTGTGAATGCAGACACACACACACACACACACACGATGTCTGGATTGCGTTTACATTACACCGAGATCCGATCACAATGCGTCCTCGACTCCCTCCGCACCCGGACACGCTGATCGATCACATTCCCATCAGAAGCGCGTTTACACTCGTCTTTTCAGTGTGTGTGTGGACAACATCCAGATACATGTTAATCCCAAGTGTAAACGCAGCCTTGGATTTACCTCAGGAGAAGAACGCATACTTCCCACCACAATGATCCTGACTGTGTCCTGCATTGACTTATGTTCGAGCAAAACAGAGCAATTTGGCAAAAGGGAGCATTTCTGTCAGAATGTGTAATGGACCTTAAGATCAGCATCACATTAAAGGGTTAGTTCACCCAAAAATGAAAACTCTGTTACTCTCCCTCATGTTGTTCCAACCCCGTAAGACTTTCCTTCATCTTTAGAACACAAATTAAGATATTTTTGATTAAATCCAGCGCAGCGCTTCTGGGTTGTACGTCAGACTGGCCCACTATTGGCCAGCATCACACGCATCACACACATGACCAGCGTCGGCCAATATAGTGAGCCTCCGTTCTGACGTACAACCCAGAAGCGATGCGCTGTTAAGCTACGTTCACACTACAAGTGACTGTCGCTGCCGGTCTGGCGGTGCGGTCGCTAGTGGGCGTTCCCGCTACTGGTTGCCTAGTAATGTTTGTGAGTGACACTCACGGATGTTTCTCCGTGTTGTACACAACAAATCCGTTTTCTTGCCGCTACAAACAAACATTTTGGAAGGAAAATTCGAAATATAAATGGAATCAGTGTAACATGCATTATATTAAAGATGAACGAGAAACTGTGAGTGCTTTTTGCCATCGCGGCTATTTAATTGCAGCAAACGGGCAAATACCGGTCTATATGGGTCCACGAAACCAATCCGGCTCTGAGTCAGTACTGCGAACACCACTGTATGCACACGGAGATATATCACAACTTATAGGACAGTTTCTGACGGCTAAAATTAGCTTCTCGTTCAACTCGCCTCGGTCAGAGAGTGACGGATGATCACGCGCGCTCCACTGACTTCACTCCTATTGGTTGTCGCTCACGAAAGTCGCTCTTCATTTGCATAAAGTTAAACGGATCTCCACTTTGTCGCGTCGCCAGACACGCTCCATCATCAGGTCGCCAACGGCCGCGATCGCGCGTGTCTCCGGAAAACGCCCGCTCCCCATTGAAATGAATGGTAACGTGTCGCTTTGTCGCTTGTAGTGTGAACGCACCTTCACACTACGTGAACTCACTCAGATGAACACACAGAATAACATCAAAAGTTGAATAAAGTCGTTTTGTTTAGCGCACAAAAAGTATTCTCGTCACTTGATAAGCTTAAGGTTGAGCCGCTGTCGTCACTCGGACTATTTTAACGATGTCTTTACTAACTTTCTGGGCCGGCAAGTTTCAATTACAACAGAAGCCTATGGAGGAGTGAGACCGCGCTCAGATCTAATCACTAATATCTTCATTTGTGTTCTGAAGATGAAGGAAAGTCTGACGGGGAACAACATGAGGGAGAGGAATCACTGACAGAGTTTACATTTTTGACACATCTTTATGAGGACATTCATTGACACAATGCAATCTCTAGCAGTTTACCCTAACCTTACCCATCACAACTCAGTGCCTAACCCGAACCCTGACCCTAAACCGACCCTTAACCTTATCCCTAAAACCAAGTCTTGACCCTCAAACCGGCCTTTAAAGGGGTCTCAGAAAGTGAGGACCGGCCAAAATGTCCTCACTTTACTCTCTTTGTCCTCACTCCAATGGTCTAAAACTCAAACTGGTCCTCACAAAGATAGTTGTACACACACACACACACTTACATTATCAGCAGAAGAGCGTAACTGCGGGACTCAGAGAAATCGGGTGGATAGGAGATCTTCAGCGGCAACTCTGCAAACACACACGAGGAACAGTTCAGCGCTGCGTATGACGATCTATCAAGTTCAATAGTGGCCAAAAGTGATGCCCAGCCTAGAAAAATGTACACCTTTATTAAAATATTATTCAAAACACAAAGACTTTATAAGCATATTGCGTAGTTGTGCGTGGAATCGATTGTTTTATTAGTGATAATAACAGAATGAAACATGACAAATTGTTTTTATCTGGCATGTTATGAACAAAAACAACTGATTATGTTGTAGTCAGTGTTTACTTTTTGTTTTTCTGTGCATTCTAGTCAAATAAAACCTGTAGCTGTAGTTTTTTTTTTGCCATATAATTTTGTCAGATAAATACCTAAACCAAGTTTAGTGTTTTGTTCTCCCCTCATATAAAAAAAAAAAAAAACGAAATATTTTCCTCATATTTTAACGCTTTAATCAAACTTGTAGGGTCATTAACAACATCAGTTTTGGCCCAGAGCAAGATATTGAACTCCAGCAGTGCCAAACCAACGCATTACTCTTCTGAATCTGTGTGTTGATCAGGTGAACTGTACCGAAGTGGTCGGTCTGGATGCTTCTGTACTCCAGCAGCTGGATCCGCTTGTATCGCAGAGCCGCTTTGAGCACGGAGTTATTCTCCAGGATGTAATAATCTGACGAGAGATCAACAGTGCAAGAGTTATTTAAGCAGAACAGGGCAGACAGTGGGACTCGGAAATGTTTTCGATTGTTTTTTAAAATATGGTCGATTCAATATCCATTCTCAAAAGCCAAGAAATCTTCTTTTCTCTATTTGTTTTGTTTTTTTTGTTTTATTAAAGGGGTGTTTGATTATGATTTCGCTTTTCTAACTTTAGTTAGTGTGTAATGTTGCTGTTTGATCATAAACAACATCTGCAAAGTTACAACGCTCAAAGTTCAGAGCAAAGGGAGATCACAGAAATCGCTTTTTAAGGACTACAACAAACGGCTGGTAGGAACTACACGACATTCCTCCCGGATTAGTGACATCACCAACCCTAAAATTTACATAAACCCCGCCCCCGCAACACGATTTATAGATTATCAAGTCAGAATATGCTAATCAATGACTAGAAGATAACTACACATAAATTCATCAACTAACCATTCAGAAATGTCCTGTTGCTTCTACATGTTGTCACTTCTTCTTGAGTCTCTCCATCATTGTCTGACTCCGGTTTGAACATAAAAGGCTAAAAGTTTTTGAAATGTTCAGTGCATGTGTGTGTGTGTGTGAAGCTCCGCCCCCTGTGCTGGGAGCAGCAGCTCATTTGCATTTAAAGGGACAGACACAAAACAGTGCGTTTTTGCTCAACCTCAAAAAGTGACAATTTTAACATGCTATATAAAAATATCTGTGGGGTATTTTGAGCTAAAACTTCACACACACACTCTGGGGACATCAGAGACTTATTACCCTTTAATGACGGTTTACTTGCCTTCAATAATCTTTGAATGTTTTAATTAGTTCGTAGGTTTAGCTGTGGTATTTGAAATTGGACTCGAGAATTGTAAATTTCACTGGTAACTAAAAGTTTATCCTAAAACGAATAGAATTAAAGGACAAGTTCAGTATTTTACACTTAAAGCCCTGTTTTCAGATCGTATCTGATGAAATAGAACGGTTAAGATTAAAATTTGGACACATGCTGCTGGCCCGAGAATTTTAGGTTTATTTCGCTCAAATTCTCGGGACAGCAGCATGTGTCCAAATTTTAATCTTAACCGTTCTATTTCATCAGATACGATCTGTAAACAGGGCTTTAAGTGTAAAATACTGAACTTGTCCTTTAATAACTTGTGAATCGGAATCGAATCGAGTCGTCTGTACCGATACACAGCTCTAGCAGAGAGATGGAAAAAAGAAAAGTGAGAACTCACTGGCAGTGTTGAGCGAGTGTATGATCACTGTCGGCGCTCCTGGACCTGCAGATAAAACAACAACCAAACACTGTGGCCACTTTAACCACAACAGTCAGTCGGCACTGCAAACATCATCTTTCTCAGTATCTCTGTCCTGTTTTCCAGTACAAATATCTAAACATTCTTAAAATCAACACATATTAACTTGAGAAGCAGGTATTAAGCCTTGCTTTCTGAAATTTCTTAAAAAAATAAGGTTTATGCATAAATTAAGAAAAAATATTCTGTTGGGTTAAAAAAAACAATCCTTTTGAATTAAGTAAATCTTTCTGACTTTGATATATTTTTCTTGATTTAAACTTAATTTTTTTAATATGTTTTCAGGAAAGATCCTAATATCTTCAGTCATTTTGCTTTTCCAGTAAAATTATCTTGATTTAAGAATGTTTAGATATTTTTCGCCAACACTAGTAATCCAGTAATACTAAAACTTTCTCTTCTATTCTATTTATTAAAAAAATAAAAATAAAAATAATTACATGTACTGCATTAGATTAAACTGAGAAGGGTCATAGCACTTGTATATTGTTGTCCCATTGTTAGTTTCTCTGCTTCTATTGTTCATTTGTAAGTTATTTGGGATAAAAGCTTCTGCTAAATGAATAAATGTATTTGTACTGGAAAAGAAGACAGAAATACTGAGAAAGAACAAGATTTTTTTTTTTTTTTTTTCTCTTTGAATTAATTTTTTCTGACTTCATTTACATATTTTTCTTGATTTAAACTTATTTCTTAATAATTTAGATCTCAATATCTTCAGTCACTTTGCTTCTCCAGTAAATGTATCTTGATTCAAGAATGTTTAGATATTTGTACTGGAAAAGAAGACAGAAACACTGAGGAAGAACATGATTGTTTGCAGTGTGCTGCAGTGCTAATGCTCACAGAGGGGTGAAAGGTCACTCATCAGGACTGTTATGCAAGAGTAAATGATGATTTATGGTGTTCGTACCTTTGCAGTGCAGTAGGACGTGTTGGTTGCTGGGGCTAAAAATGGCACTGAAGAACGTGCAGTGAGCTTTATTCAGCTCACAGGTCAGACATCGCCGGGGAAAACAAGTCCACTGTGGACACACTGCACACCAAAACGGACCAATCAGAGGCAGGGTTTTTAATAATAGTTTTAAAAAGATTTGTCTATTTTGCTTTTTCATTTCAGTTTTTTTTTTTTTCCCAGTTAGTTTTAATGGGGCATAAATATTTCATTGTAATCATTACTTTTAGTTAGTATTTAGTTTTTAATATCATGGTAAAAGCCTTTATATTTGTAAATGTGTATATGAGTAAATGATCAAAAGACAAGTAACAAGCTACAAAAATGAATTTAGCTGTTTTGCCAACTCAAAAATTCGATTAATCATGCAGTATTAAACACTTCCTATATATTAAAACCGTAAAATATTGTCTGGAACAACAACAAAATGTAAAGCTTGTTTTTACTTGCCATACGCATTTCAAAGATTTCACATTTCACTTTGTATATATATATATATATATACACTATTAGGGGCATCCAAAATAAAAGTTTGTGTTTACATAATAAATGTGTGTGTACTGTGTATAATTATTTTGTATATATAAATAATACACACACATGCTTGTATATATTTAAGAAATATTTGCATGTATATAGACTTAATTTTAATTAAATATTTGATATATAAATAACACATTTTTCTTAAATATATACATGCATGTGTGTGTATTTATATATACAAAATAATTATATACAATACAAACACATATTTATTATCCACAAACTTTTATTTTGGATGCGGATTAATGGCGATTAATCGTTTCACAGCCCTGATAGTACATATGCACACAACTTCTGCATCATAACCAGATCAGCAGACGGAATAAGTAACCAATGCATTTGCATAATTGTGAGAGCATCTTAAGTGCACTTTTTAAAATCTTCCCCTTTATTAAAGTGCCATAAATGTTTCCATTGCTGCCGACTACTATGTATATGCTTTTATCAGAAGCCCAATCGTAAAAAATGTAATCCCAAACTGAGCTCTGCTTTTTCCCACAGATTCATTTTGCCGTTAGCTGCTCACTCACCGCTGCTAATGCGCTAATTCTAATACATGTGAGGTTACTCCGCCATCTACTGGTCATTTATGATTCAGCAACATTGATGGATCCACTCTTTTCAACCAAAGTAAAACCACGCAACATTTAAAATAATTTTTCTCTGAAATGTTCGTGATCATTTTCATTAATAATAACCTTGATCAGAGGCTTGGTTTCCCTCTCTACGTTCATCCGAACACACTTCTATTGATCATTTTTGTGATGATGTTGTCAGAGTGACACTTACAGGTGAAAATCAAATATCGTGCAAAAGTTCATTTATTTCCGTAATTATTGAAACTAGATAATAGTGAAACTAATATATCATATATTATATAGACTCATTACATGCAAAGTGAGATATTTCAAGCCATTATTTGTTATAATTTTGATGATTATGGTTTACAGTTTATGAAAAACCCCAAATCCAAAATTAGAATATTGTGAAAATGTTTATAAGCTGTAAGCCATAATCATCACAATTATAACAAATAAAGGCTTGAAATATCTCACTTTGCATGTAATGAGTCTGTATAATATATTAGTTTCACCTTTTAAGTTGAATTACTGAAATAAATGAACTTTTGCACCATATTCAAATTTTTCTGTATTAAATCAGAACACAACTTTGAAGTATTTGGAGAATCATCTTCTGAGTCTGACATTAGATGAAGGGCTGTTTTCTGTCCTGTTCTGGAGGAACACACACACATGAGGACACGAGTCTCACCTGAAGAGCTGCCGGCGGGTCGGGGAGCCCTCGGTGCTCAGGAAATATCTGCAGAACAGACATCGGTTTATTGTGTTTTCCAAACCATGTGATCATGTGTGATAGTTAGAGCATGCACACCTAGAAAACAATCTAAATCTTACTGTGTTCTTGTCTTGTTTTTCAATACAAAATATCTATACATTCTTAAATCAAGATACATTTACTGGAGAAGCACAATGACAACGATATTATGTCTTGTTTTCTGTAAAATGTGTCCAAATTAATTGAGTTTTGCTTAGAATGGAAGCTTGTTTCCGCCACAAGAGTGAAAAATAAAAGAGGTAATTGTGACTTTTTATCTCAGAATTGTGTGATATAAAGTTGCAATTGCAGGTTATAAAGTCAGAATTGCGTGATATATGATCGCAGTGCGTGTGTGATCGCAGATATAATCGCAGAATACGATTTGCAAGCTCTCAATTCGATTCTCGATTCTAAATTCAATTTCGATTCTCGATTCGACTCAATGAATATAGATTTAATACAAATCCTATATTTATAAAAAAGAACAGTGAACATAAGTGGTTAATTAATAATAATAAATAAAAGAGCCACAAACCTGTATATTAAACTCTTGTTATTTTAGGTACATTAAAACAGAATCCAACTCTATATTTCAAATGCATACAATAAATAGACGGGATTTTGATGAAAGATGAAAAATTGATGCTGAAAATTGGACAAGGTGATCAAACAGGATCAGGTTATTTTATGCTTAAGATTAAACACATCAAATCTCACAGCATTCGCTGTAACATTCACACACAAGTGGAGGGACTATGAACAGTGCAGGAAAACTAATAATGGCTTTTGGATGATAGATAAATAAATAAATATGAAAAAAAATAAAATCGATCCGTGGCCTTTGAGAATCGATTTTGAATCGACCAGATTTAAAAAAACGATTAATCTAAAAAAAAATGTTTTGGCCAGCCCTATTGGCCACAATACCAGCAGAAATGTTTGGCGCAGACCTCATACGGCCTGTGAAGCATGAAGCATGCTGGGGGGAATTGTTATGGTTTGCGGCCTCAGGGACCGGACAGCTTGCATTCATTGATTCAACTATGAATTCTGCATCATATCAACGAGTGCTTGAAGATAACGTGAGGCCATCTGTCTGAAAGTTGAAGCTGAACAGCAAGCGGACCTTTCAACGAGGACAACGATCCTAAGCATGTTAGTAAATCCACCAAAGAATGGCTCAAAAGGAAGAAATGGAGAGTTATGGGATGGCATAGTCAAAGCACAGATTTGAATCCCACCGAGATGTTGTGGGGAGGAATTGAAACGGGCAGAAAACCTGCAAACATCTTGACACTGAAAGACTTTTGCATGCTGGGATTTTTGTCCTGTTTTCTCCTAGAGTGGACAATTATGCAAAATGCCTACAAGATGTAACTTCTGTGAAAGGGTCAATGCTAGTTTCTGAGGTAAGGATTACTTCATAGAAAGAAATTCATAGCTATTGGGACTTTTGTAGAATAAAAGCACATTTTCTTTGTAGTTTTGTCCAAGTATATCAACTTTATTAATAGTCACTGTGAATCGAATGTTTGCTTGTCCAAATATGACCAAAAAAAACAACAATTTCCATGGGATGTAGCCGACTTGTTTTTTCATTCGGAGATCGACTACTTTTGACTGACAGAATTCCAGCCGCCGGAAACACTAACTGATAAAGTGAGTCGTACAAAACCTTTCTTTTTAGTAAACTCTGTGAACACAAACACTGTAGTCAATGCTGGAGTTCATGTGTCGAGCCGCATTAGTGTTTTAAAAACTGTGATTTTGATGCTATCACAGAAGTGCCCCGTGCACTCCCATTACAAAAGGCATTTTTACAGTCAAACTTAAAAGTGGCGTTTCATTCTAATTATGCTTTTACATGAAAGTTTGACTCGGGTAGATTAACAAAAAGAGCCTAGGTTAAATTTTGGCGAGAGTTATCCTTGAATATATCTTGACTTGCTGTTTTATGATTTTGCTTTCATGCATTCCACTTATTTTACAGCTTGTGTTTTATTGTTTGAAATTATTCTTTATTCTTTTCTTGTACAGCACTTTGGTCAACTTCGGTTGTTTTTAAATTGTGTTGTATTGTATTGTATTGTATGCATGTTCCGCAAGTATGACAGTGATCGAGATCCTGGTTTGTATGTTGGGAGTGAGTTCACGGCCGTGTTTTACTCACATGGTCTGTGCGTTCTCATCGTAAGCCAGAATCTGCGTCACCTCCCAGTTACCCGATGTAAGATGACGCACCTCGTTCTGATCCGCCCGCATCTAAACACACACACATGAGATCATCAACACCAGACTGACGCTAGCGCTCGTACACACAGATTTGCAATTATTGGCATTCCTCCTAACTAGGGTTAGAAATTAACAGTTTCACCCACCGGACAATTTGGCTACAACATTTTTAAGTTACCGCCCATACAGAACTTCTACTAGCCAAAAAAAGAAGAATAAATTACCCAGATTAACTATGTCACATCTTTTTTGTATATATATATATATATATATTAGGGCTGTCAATCGATTAAAAAATTTAATCACGAATAATCGCATGCTTGCCATGAGTTAACTCGCGATTAATCGCACATTTTTTATTTGTTCTAAATGTACCTTAAATTAATACTTTTCAAGTTTGTAATACTCTAATCATTATGGGCATGGATAAATATGGATGCTTTATGCAAATGTATGTTTATTATTGAAACCATAGTCAACATAGAGCATGAAGACGAGACATGTTTCAAAGGTCATAGATGTTTTTCAAAGAACGTGTTCATGTCTATTAGACACATGAAGAAAGAAATACCAGGTTCCCATCACTTCTCTTTCTTTAAACTGAGCAATTTACTACAACAAACATGTTTAGATTTTTGCATGACAGGGCAGCTCTTCTGAAAATGCTAAATTACATTTATTATTTATTATTACATTAGTTTGTCTCTCTCTGTGCCCATTTTGATGAAGCTAAATTCTCAATAAAACAGTGTTCATTGGTATATTTTACTGTTTCTGTTGTCAAACACCGGAATGAATATGAAATAGTGACTGAAACGCGACCCATTAAACATAACCAGCTCTCCCTTCCAAGATGTTAATCTGTCCAACAATCCTGATAATCGAGCCGTCGTCTGATGAAATCAATACACATAGGATAAAGACAATATCTGTGCTGTGATTTCTGCTATACGTGCATGTAAAATTAGAGAAGCCACATAATATCTGTTTAACTGAATTAAAGCGCTGCTCCTCTCTCTCTCTCTCTCTCTCTCTGAGAGAGCTGCGCGCGTGCTGGGAGAGCACCGGCGATTCTCAGAAACTACAGGTTTGGGCGCTTTTTTGAAGAGAAAAAACATCGCTAAAGGTGTCTGCAATGTCGCTAAGTTGGCAACACTGTGTATCTCCATTTCTTCAACTAGGGGTTGGGTCACGGGGTCAAACTGAAAATATGCGCTGCGTTAATCGCGCGTTAAAAAAATGAGCGGCGTTAATATGATGTTGCGTTAACGCCTAATTAACGCGTTAACTTTGACAGCACTAATATATATATATATATATATATATATAAATAAATATATATTAAAAAAATTATCATATTCGAATATTGCAATACAGGTGAAACTGGAAAAATTTGAATATTGTGAAAAGGTTTTCATAAGCTGTAGGCCATAATCATCAAAATTATAACAAATAAAGGCTTGAAATATCTCACTTTGCATGTAATGAGTCTATATAATATATTAGTTTCACCTTTTAAGTTGAATTACTGAAATAAATGAACTTTTGCACCATATTCTCATTTTTCCAGTTTCACCCGTACATAATGAGTTATCACATCTCGCATTTTTCTTCAATATCGTGCAGCCCTAATATATATATATATATACATAATAAAATGTGGATTTCATACATTTATTTTTTATTCTAATAAAATCCTGTCATCTAGCAATCTCCTCCCTTCCTCTTTCACCCTCATCACCAAACATGTGTTTTAGGAGGACAGATCAATATAGTACAAAGAACATATAGCATGTTGGGAAATAATGTCTTTTCTGTTAACCAAATGCTTTTTAATCTTCGCTATTGCTTCAATGCAAATGAACAAGCGTGTCGTTATTTGTTGTGTAGTGACGTGTGTGTTCAAGTTAGCAGATTCTGTGCAATACGCTGTATTTAATATATCATGAGGACTCACGAGTTTGAGTATTTGCGCTAAATCTGCACAGAAAAAAATGATATGCAAGCTCGTAATAACAGCAAAAATCGCACCGTGTACGCCCGCCTTAACACACCAATTTGGCTCGTGATTTTACCCGCATTTGGCGTGTGATAATTTCAAACCCCGCTCCTAGCGTGTGTGTGTGTGTGTGTGTGTACCTGAGAGGTGAACATGGCGATGTGGTGAAAGTCTCCACGTCCTCCCTGCTTCACCGGGACCGTCAGGAAGAAGCGGCTGCCGTCGCGTGAGAAGAACGGCTCCTGGTTCTGGAGCAGAGGACCAGCCACGGAACACGAGATGCATTAAACTCA
This sequence comes from Phoxinus dragarum, assembly GCA_033366665.1. Taxonomy (NCBI): domain Eukaryota; kingdom Metazoa; phylum Chordata; class Actinopteri; order Cypriniformes; family Leuciscidae; genus Phoxinus; species Phoxinus dragarum. Next base: position 72,625 of record JARPMJ010004460.1, read on the forward strand.
TGAGACTGAAGATCACAAGCAAACATCTAGTGGAGATTCACCTGTTTCGAGAGCCACACTTCTGATGTTTCCTCATGCCTCTGAAACGAAACATCATCACCATCATCAGCTTGTGTGTGAGTGACTGTGCGAGTACTTGTGAATATTAGCGCGTGTACTTGTGCATGTGTGATTGTTTGTGTTTGTGAGTATGCATGTGTGCAAGCTCATGTGTGAGTGCTTGTGTGTGTGTGTGTGTGTGTGTGTGTGTGTGTGTGTGTGCGCATGTGTGAGTGTGTGTGTGCATGTGTGAGTGCTTGTGTAAGTTTGTGTGCGTGTGTGTGTGTGGTGTGCACGTGTACTTGTGTGTGTTTGTGCGTGTACATGTGTGTGTGTGTGTGTGTGTGTTTGTGAGTGTGCGAGTACTTGTGTGTGTGTGTGTGTGTGCACTTGTGCATGTGAGTGCTTGTGCATGTGTGAGTGTTTCTGCAAGTAGATGTGTGCGAGTACGTGTGTGTGTGCTTGTGTGTGTGCATGCGAGAGCTTGTACGTGTGTGTGAGTACATGTGTGTTTTGCGTTTTGAATATGTGTGTGTAGTGTGTACCTTCATGCAGGCTCCAGTGGTAGAGTCACACACAGTCAGAATTGAGACGTTCTGCGCTCGGTTTAACCAGCGCACTGCTGTCTTTGTCTTACTGATCCACTTCACCATCACCACATAGTGTTCCCTGCACACACCGAGAGCGTCAGACACCTGCGCCAGCCTCCATCACACACACCTGCGCCAGCCTCCATCTCACACGCACACGCGCACACACACTATACCTGAGCTTGAGTTCATCTGGTGGTGTGAGTTCTAGCGTGTGTGTCGGCCCGTACAGGTTGACTACAAATAGTTTGACCATTGGATTGGGTTGCCCAGCCTGCAAACACAACACACATCAACACTTAAACACTCTAATAGTGCTGGGCAACGATTAATCACATCCAAAATAAAAGTTTGCGTTTACATAATACGTGTGTGTGTGTGTATTGTGTATTATTTTGTATATATAAATACACACATATGCATGTATCTTTTAAGGAAATATTTGCATGTATATATATTTATACATAATTTATATTATATGCAAATATAAATATTTTATATATATATATATATAACACATTTTTCTTAAATATATACATGCATGTGTGTGTATTTATATATACAAAATAATTATACACAATAGACATTTATATTATGTAAACGCAAACTTTTATTTTGGATGCGATGAATCGATGTCCAGCACTAATTTAAATAACATCAAGAACAGAAACAATTTTTCACCAAGGACAGATGACAAAACAAATGGGATATTTCCTACAACATACAGTGCCCTATTAAGTCTCTAGATACTTGAGTCACACTTCAAAATGTCTAAATGTCCCAATCAGAATCAAAGCGAATGTCTCTAGCACGCTTGTCATCACTGCATACCTTATGTCACTTGCACAAATCAGGGCACACTGCACATGTTTGGCTCTAACAGTGCAAAAGTGCAACTAACGGCTGTGTCACTTTTTTTTTTTTTTGCGCATGTTAACCAATGAGTGCATTCACACCGCGAGCATGACGTCGCGTGAGCAGCAGTGAAGCACGGGGTTTCGGGCCGAGTCTATCTTTGCTGCGCTGCTCACGCTCAATTAAAGTGAAAGCACACTTTTGATGGACAAAATAAATATGATTTCACACATAAAGTGCCCAAAAATGCACAGAATAAGCATTAAAAAAAAACAATATGATATATAAACTTTCTTTTAGTTTATGTAATACGCAGACAGAAATTTATAGCAACACCCAAATCAAAAAAAAAAATTGCTGTCTTGTTAACATCGAAGTATGAGTAAACCGACAAGATCCGAGCTGTTTTCTTGGTTGCTTTTGTTGTTCACTATTTACATGCGAATGTTGTACATCTCCCCATCTTAACAATCTTTTAAGAGTATCAAGTTTATGAATGACCGACTTCTAAAAAACAAATTTATCTTCACCATAAACAGTGATGCAGGTAACGCTACTTAGTAACGCGTTACTCTAATCTGACCACTTTTTTCAGTAACGAGTAATCTAACGCGTTACTATTTCCAATCCAGTAATCAGATTAAAGTTACTTATCCAAGTCACTGTGCGTTACTATTTTTGTCATTTTCCTTAGTAAAAATTAGGGCTGTAATGCAATATGAAACCGAAATCGCGACACTCAGATTCACGAACCTGTGTCGCGGTGTGAGAAGGCAGAATCGCGATCCAGATCCAATGCTACCACATCTTTAAATTACTATTATTATTATTTGAAGTCAACATTATAAAATACGTAGACCTACACCACAAAACTAGTTGAGGATAAATTCTTTAAAATTGGGCAATTCCAGCGTTATGGACAGTAAAAAACTTGAAATATAAATTCTCAGAAAATGCATTTAATACCAATATATTGAAACGTCTGTTTATATATTCATACTCCCTTAATAAAGGAGTCCATACATTAGAAAAATATCAGTCTACACACATGCGTTTTATATTTAATATGAGATAAATAGACACTGCGCAAACCAACAGTATACCCACCGGATGAAGAAGGGTTGGCTCTCCACAGAACATGAAATATCAATTTTATTTTGTTTTTCGTGCTCGCACGAAAAAACAATGTTACGGACGTGACTGTTCTTCGTTACCGACGTGACCGGTCTGAAAGCGGCACTAAAAGACTTAGTGCTTTTTCACAGACCTCAAACAGAAAGCACAAAGCATTTCTTTAAAGTGTATTTCGTTTTGTATTAATTGTATCTTAATTTTAATCAATGTTTCATCGACCAATTGCCTGGATTTAATGAATAAGAAGTAAATATAGCAGACAATAGATAATCACGACACGGAGGGTGCCGGCGCGTGCTGGAGCGCGTCTCATAAATGAACCGAAACTCAGCGTATAAGGTAGCCTACTTGCCTCACAGACCTAAAAAATATATCTATATTGAAATGTCTACTTTTAAACAGAACAATTTGAAACGAAAACAGACTGCTCTCTGCTTATGCAATCCGTATGAAATGTGCATTTCTCTATGGCACGTTCACTACAGTGAAGATCGCGAGTCAGCATCGACAACTTCATCTTTGCAGCCGACACTGACAGAAAACACTTATTTATTAATAAACAATTAAAATGTCTTCTTGCTATATAGCTTTTAGGTGCTTTATTGGCAGCGCCACCCTTACATGTTACGAACGCGTCACCACCGCATCACCCCGTCACTATTTTGAGTTTGTGTCAGCTAAAGATGGCAATAATAAGGTTCGATGTACAATCTGGTGGCGACAAAGT
>JARPMJ010004461.1:0-22500 GCA_033366665.1 Phoxinus dragarum
CAACAATACACTCCAACACCTGATTAACCTGATCCAAAACACACACACACACACACACACACACGGAACAAGATTTCCCTGGAACAGGTGTGGCGTCTTAAGGCTTCTGGTAATGTTACACAATTGAGACGGAGCAGATTAGTCACTAACGAATCAACTAACCCTATTTCAGTTCAGTCCTCACTCACACACACACACACACACACACACTCTCTCTCTCTCTCTCTCTCTCTCTCACACACACACACACACACACACACACACACTCACACACACACTCTCTCTCTCACACACACACACACACTCTCTCTCTCACTCACACACACACCACACACACACACACACACACACACACACACACTCTCTCTTCTCTCTCTCTCTCTCTCTCCTCTCACACACACACACACACACACACTCTCTCTCTCACACACACACACACACTCTCTCTCTCACACACACACACACGTTTCTCGGACTCGGTCTTACCGTTCGCCCCTTCAGGGTCGCGGACAGGAGTTGCACTGTCGTGTGTGTCATAGATCCGTCTCTCTCTGCGTCTCACACACACTTCTCTGAGAGTTTGGGGTTCGTCGGAGGGGATCTCAACCTTTTTCTTCTCCTCTTTCTTCGGTCTATCTCTTCCTGTCATGTGTGTGAGGTGTGGACACGCCCCCCGGCGCCCACGTGCCCCTCGCTCCGGCGCATCGCTCGTTTCGAAACGCTCGCAAGTTTCCGAAAATACAAAATCCCTCGCCCTCCGGATCAACGGCTGCAGCGACAGGAAGACGAGCATCTGACTGAGATCTACACACACACACACACACACACTCACACACACTCACATCAGCAGTTTCCATCAATACACGCGTTCATTAATCGCTGCGGTTTGGAAGGACAGCGGGAGAAAAGAAAACGGTTTCCGTCAGAGACGAGCCGTGATAACAAGAGTTAACACACACACACACACACACACCTCAACCCCACGAGATTCACCAACAGGGCGCATCTGAATAACTGCAGGAGTGAAGAATAAATCAATTAAAACATCAAATTAAGCAACAAGTAATTTCAGGAGAATCTGCAGATCAAGAGCAACTGAACACACACACACACACTCACATCTTAGAGAAAACCAGCAAACAGTGAAGATGTGGAGAGAGAGAGAGGAGCGAGAGAGAGAGCGAGAGAGAGAGAGAGGGAGAGAGAATGAATCCAGACATAATCACAGATGAGACTCCCTGTACGAACACCTCAGATGTTCACCACGAGTGTGTCGCTGTATCACATCTGTGTGACTGAACTTCTAGAAGACTAAACTGGAGAGAGACACAGGAACTCCTGCTGTTTCATCTCTACACACTTATTTATATCTGAGAACGCCATGAAAGAGCTCAGGATTGTGTGTTGTGTGTGTGTGTGTGTGTGTGTGTGTGTGTGTGTGTGTGTAGGTAGGTTTGTGTTTGTGTGTGTGTGTGTGTGTGTGTCTGAGTCTGATCTGACGTGGAATAACATTGGTTCTGAAGTTAAACTGGATCTTCTATAAATGTAAATGAGAAATAGATCTGCTCGGGAATCTGGATCAGGATCTGCTCTGACTCTGGATCGGGATCAGCTCTGAATCTGAATCGGATCTGTTCTGATTCTGGATCTGCTCTGGCTCTGGATCTGAATCTGGATCAGCTCTGAATCAGGATCTGCTCTGACTCTGAATCTTGATCTGGATCTGCTCTGACTCTGAATCTGGATCAGGATCTGCTCTGACTCTGGATCAGAATCTGGATCAGGATCTGCTCTGACTCTGGATCTGGATCGGGATCTGCTCTGACTCTGGATCGGGATCTGCTCTGACTCTGGATCGGGATCTGCTCTGACTCTGGATCGGGATCTGCTCTGACTCTGGATCGGGATCTGCTCTGACTCTGGATCGGATCTGCTCTGACTTCTGGATCGGGATCTGCTCTGACTCTGGATCGGATCTGCTCTGACTCTGGATCGGGATCTGCTCTGACTCTGGATCGGATCTGCTCTGACTCTGAATCTTGTTCAGGATCTGCTCTGAATCTTGATCAGGATCTACTCTGACTCTGACTCCGGATCTGCTCTGAATCTGGATCAGGATCTGCTCTGATTCTGAATCTGGATCAGGATCTGCTTTTACTCTGAATCTTGATCAGGATCTGCTCTGACTCTGATCTGCTCTGATCTGTTGTGGATCTGGATCAGATCTGTTCCTCCACGGACTCCAGAATAAACAGAAGTGTCCAGTAACACACACTGATCCGCACTGTCAGGTTACACATCTGATCAGCCAAACTCTCTCCACAAGGAAATCTCGAAGGCATCGCTACTGAAAGTCCCTCAGCAGCTTCACAGAAACGGTTCGCTTTGTTTACTATAATCCTGTCACAGAACTCAGTTGATATTTGACAGGTTTTGTCCATCCTTCTGTTAGACTCTCACACACACACACACACTCTCACACACACACACACACACACACACACACACACACACACACACACACACACACACACACACACACACACACACACACACACACACACACACCACACACACACACACACACACACACACACACACACACACACACACACACACACACACACACACACACACGATATTTGACAGGTTTTGTCCATCCTTCTGTTAGACTGTCTCACACACACACACACACACACTAAATGAACCCCTTCTGCCAATGACAAATGGCATACAGTAAAGAGACATTCATTCACTCGTCACATGTTCTCTTCACGTGTTCATCACGTGTTCATCCACATGTTCTCGTCACATGTTCTCTTCACGTGTTCATCACATGTTCATCACATGTTCTCGTCACATGTTCTCTTCACGTGTTCATCACGTTCTCGTCACATGTTCTCTTCACGTGTTCATCACATGTTCTCTTCACGTGTTCATCACATGTTCTCTTCACGTGTTCATCACATGTTCTCTTCACGTGTTCATCACATGTTCTCTTCACGTGTTCATCACGTGTTATCATATGTTCTCGACGTGTCGACATCAGAGCCGCAACATCACAGTCAAACAATATTGCATTCCACACACACACACACACACACACGAACGGTGTCTGAGGATTCTGTGAAGACACACAGACGTATGGAAATAAAATATCTGTGATGTCGAGTGTGTTTTCTGTTTGTGTCAGAGCGGATTCTCACATCCCACTGACTCTGACAGCTCACTTGTGTTCTTCCCCTCTCTCAATACGACAATATGGTTTCCCTCCCTGCACTGTGTGTGTGTGTGTGTGTGTGTGAGTGTGTGTGTGTGTGTGTGTGTGTGTGTGTGCAGCAGTTTTCCATCAGAACATACGACACACACACACACACACACACACACACACACACACGCACATCTTCACTGACACACACACACACGGACAACAACACCGTCTGAGGAAAATCTCACAACAAAACATTTCAACCGCAAACGGCAACAAGTTTCATTTCAAGGGTTACGGTGTTTTTAGGTTTTAAGTTGTTCTATAGCGGTCTGTTTTTTAAATTACAGTTTAGTTGAAGTGTGTGAGTGTAGTTGTAACCGATTGCCCTAAAGAGATTAATTACGCTTTAAACTAGATTTTAATCACACGCACATTAATGGAGAATATGAATGATCTATATTAGTCAAAACTGAATGTACTAAACAAACCCTAAAAGAATCGTTGCTATTGTAGAGTTTGAGAAAATCATATTTTTGTCTCTTATGATAAATTCCTTTACACACACACACACACACACACACACACACACACACACACACACACACACACACACCACACACACACACACACACACACACACACACACACACACACACACACACACACACACACACACACACACACACACACACCACACACACACACACTATCTATTTCTTCAAGATTCAGATTATTTTATTTAATGCCATGTCAGATTCAAAGCTATTTCATGGCAAAAATTTAATTACAAAAATACAAATATCATATAAATACACTAAAAAACAAAACAAACAAAAACAGCAAGTCATATTATACAATATTTTTTAAATGATTTCAAGATGAATTGGTTGTTTGATTCCTCATTTGTAAGTTGCTGCTGAATGAATAACGCCTCATGTAAATGTCATTAAGAACTAAATAATTGTTTTTGTCAGATTTACATAACAGATTTACATAACAGTAAGAGCAAATTTAAATCTGTTTCATATTCAATAATTTGATAACTAATGTTTTTGAATTAGAAATTTAATTTGTTAACTGGTATACTCTAAAATATAAAAATAATGACTTAGTAGAATTATTTCTGACAGAATTAAATCATTATTGTACGTGTTTATTGTGACTGCAAAGTCCTTTTAAAATGAAATTTAAACTTTAAATGTTTTTTTTTTCTGAATATCAGCATTACAATTTTTCGTTTAAATGTTTAATTTGGTAATAACTATGTAATATATTATGTTTTTTAATCTTTTTTCTAATATTTTAATTGCATGGTGTTTATTGTAAATTATTTGATGTATTTCCTAAATGTGTGTTTGTTCAGTTCAAAGCTTCACACCGTGACATTTAGAAGAAGGGTTTCAGTTTCAGTAATAAGCACACACACTCGCAGGGTCGGAATGATGCCGATAAAAGGATGTTTACACATAATTAATATGAGCTGCACTCTTAAAATAAAGCTTCTTTATTTGGCATCGATGTTTCCAAGAATACAGTTTTTTTTAATTGCTTACACACAATTTCTGAAACTATGGCTCATTTTCTCAAAACTCTACACACAAAACCACAAAACACACACACACACGATGCAAAACATCACACATCTTGCAAAAGCAAACACTTCATTCAAAACTATATTAACTTTTCTATAAATACATACACACGGCAAACTACAACACAGATGTGAAAACACACACTCGTGTCTTTACGTGTTCAGGAGTTTATCACACACACACACACACACACGTATACGCAGAAATACACTGTAAATACAGTATGTATTGTACAGTATGTAAAATAAGTTACAGTAGTTGATCTGAATAATAAACTGTTGTGTGAAGTGTGTAGTGTGTATGTGTAGTGTGTAGTGTGTAGTGTGTAGTGTTTAGTGTGTTGTGTGTTGTGTGTAGTGTGTAGTGTGTAGTGTGTAGTGTGTAGTGTGTAGTGTGTTGTGTGTAGTGTGTTGTGTGTAGACTCTGGGCTTTGTGAAGCTGCTGTGAATCTGTTGCGTTGTGAAATTGGGGGAAATATTTTTTTTATTTCTGAAAACATTGAGTTTTTATTTCTAACTATTTTTCAACTAATAATCCCACATGATCACTGGTGTAAGTAATCAGGAAATGTGTGTTGCATGTAAATGGCAGTGATTTATGAATGCATGTTATATATATAGACTAAATAATTATAAATAATTCATCATACTAAATAAAGACTTGAACATGTTAGTTTTGAATGAAACTGTGTAATGTAGAGAAGTGTGTATTGTAGAGAAGTGTGTATCACTGCACACACTCTAAAAAAATGCTGGGTTGTTTCAACACAATTTTGGGTAAAATATGGACAAACCCAGCCGTTGGGTTACATTTTTACATTACATTTTCAACCCAACATTTGGGTTTGTCCATATTTGACCCAAAATTGTGTTGAAACAACCCAGCATTTTTTAGAGTGTGTGTAAAGCAGAGACTGCTGCAGATTCACAGATGATTCACACACAGGACTGAAGGATGTCACTGACTTTAGTGTGTGAGCGGTTTAAAGAACGAACATCCATGAACCGCTGAAAGTTCTTCAGATTATTCAAATGTTCTTTACGATCAGAAACGATGGTTGTTTTCAGAACGGATCACTGGAAGATTTACTGAGAAAACACGCTTTTAAAACTTTAATTTTTTATAATATTTATAATATACAAATTTGTATTATTTAAAGTTCAGCAGTCCTCACACACACACACATTTATTTTGATACACTCGTGAGGACCTCTCCATAGACGTAATGGTTTTTATATTGTCCAAACTGTATATTCTGTCTCCTTACACTGCCCCTACACACACACACACACACACACACACACACACACACACACACACACACACACAACACACACACACACACACACACACACACACACGTCGGCTGCGGTGACTGAAAGTAGGCCAGTGAGTCGCTGCATTGGGAGTTTTTGAACGAGGGACGCTTCATTATTAATGTGGAACTGAGGGCTGGATGAGAGACACACACACACACACACACACACACTCCCTCAAGCACTTCCTGTATGTCCGTTTTCCTGCGTGACTGACGGCATCAGATTCAACCACTCATCCTCATCATCATCATCATCGAGATCACTGACGCAGCAAAATAAAATAAAATTCAATGCAGCAAAAATGAGACTCAGCAACGTCTCATCTTCATCATCATCCTAATCAACCTCATCCTCCTCCTCCTCATCATCATCATCGTCATCATCCTTATCATCATCATCAATGTCACAGATACGGACTCATAAAAATGACTCATAATGACTCAGCAAAAATGAGACTTCGCAACGTCTCATCTTCATCATCATCCTCATCATCATCCTCATCAATGTCACAGATACGGACTCATAAAAATGACTCATAATGACTCAGCAATAACGTCTCATCTTCATCATCATCATCTTCATCATCATCCTCATCTTCATCATCATCATCATTGTCACAGATACGGTGTACCAAACCACCTCCAGAGCTGACTGTCTAAACTTCACTGATGTGCACAAAATGCAAAACAAGTTATTTTGAAGAACGTTCAGAATAAAACAGTATTGGACCAATTGACTTTCATTATAATGACACAAACAGACATTTCTCAATATGTTCAAAAGAAAGCAAGCAGTCAAAGTCACGGACACATCTATAAAACGGACTGTTCAAACTTTGTTGATGGGCAATAAAAACACTTCAAACATTTTTTGACGTAATTCAATTGATTTTGCAATTCAATGCAGCAAAAATCAGACTCAGCAACGTCTCGTCATCCTCATCGTCATCCTCATCGTCACGGATACACTGTGACATAATCCACCCATAAACCGATTGTTTAAACTTTATTAATGTGCAAAAATTGCAAAAGAAGAATTTTAGAAGAACATTGGGAATCCCAAAAAAATATTGGACTCCATTGACTTTCATTATGACAAAAACACTGAGATATTTCTCAAAATATGTTCTTTTGTGTCCAACAGAATCATTTTTAAAAATATATTTATCTTAAACACTACCGTATTTTTTTTAAAGATTATGTACATTATTTTATTATTTTTTATAATGTAAATTCCACATCACCAATGAAATGTGAAATATAATCGTATCAATATTTGCCTGAACATATTTATACAGAAAAAAAATATCATAATCATCAAAGTCATGCTAGAGTGTCACATGAACATCGATAATAACTCCGACTGGAAGCTCGTGATGTTGTGCCGTCTCATGTTAGATGAAGAACGCTTCACTGCTTCTGTTACTTTCCTGTTTCAAGCCGATTTAAAACTATTTCTTTTGCATAAAGCGCTGCAGAAATAAAGCAGACTTGACATTTGCACAAAACTACACACTTTAAAAGGCCAAAAACATGAACCGGATCCACGCGGCTGCTCTCCACAGACACACACGAGAGGAACAAAGAGAACAATCTGGGGTCTGAGATTTGAGGAAAAATCCCACAGTCTAAAAAAGAGAACAGGCCGCTTTCCTCAGTCTAAATACAGACGTGTTCCTTCGAAAACACACAAGAAGCGCAGCGAGTGGGAGAGTGTGTGTGTGTGTGTGTGTGTGTGTGCAGATCCAGAGACAGATTGAGGAGCGCGACGGAGGGGAAACGACCGGAAGCAGAAACAGAAGAAAAGCATGAAATCAGAGTTGAGGATTGAAGAGGGGGAGTGTGCGTCAGAGAACAGAGGATGAGAGACGGAGAGAGAGAGAAGAGGAGGAGGCTGGTGTACACAGAAGCAGAAACGGTGAGAGTGGGAGAGAGATAAAGACACAGGAAACCGCCTTTGCAGTGTGTGTGTGTGTGTGTGTGTGTGTGTGTCTATTCAGCAGAAACATGCCTTTAACGCACAGACGGATCCGTCGTCTGCTGTAGTGTTTGTAGATGCCGTCTCTAAACTCTTGATGGTTAGATTGAGGAGTTTTGAAAGTGTGTTTGCAGATCAGTGGACTGGGAACGATCAGGCGGAGTGTCCCAGTAGATCGCCTCGTTTCAAAATATTATTTATACATTGTTCATGGAACGTTTTTAGTTGGATGTTTGTCTGTTTTTAATGTTACTTGTTGCAGAACATCCAGAGAACATTAAAAAGTGACGTTCTCATAATGCTTGAAGAATTATACAATTCCATTAACCTTCACATAACCAAGATTTTTTTTTTTTTTTTTTATGTTTTGAAAGTTCAGAGAACATTCATAAATAACGTTTTCACAACGTAATAATGGGAACGTTAAGAAAACATTCTGTTAGCTGGACAAAAATCTCGGTAACACTTCACAATAAAGGCCTTATTTGTCAACATTAGTGAATGCATTATAACTCAACAACGGGAGTTTTCCTCCAGCTCGTCACTTGTGGAGTTCCCCAGGGGCTCTATTCTGGGGCCAACATTATTCTCTTTTACGAGTCCCATTAAAGTTTCCTATCATATTTATGCCGGCTCTATTTTCCCCAAAAGCTTCAGTGTCCTCTTCGCTAGCGTGTTTAGAGGACATTAAAACATTAGCGTGTTTAGAGGACGTTTTATGTTGTTATGCAGGTGTTGTGTTCGTATTATTTATCTGGTTGTTCTGTAAAGCACTTTGGTCAAATTTAGGTGTAAATGTGCTATATCAATTAAGTGAACTTGAACTAGTTTTAATTGTTTTTATTTGCTTGATGATTTTTTGTATTAAATCTATTATTTTGTATTTTGTTTTTCTTCTGAAATTTTTTTATTAGCATTTAAATTTTAAACAAAAATGATATTTTGTTGTGTCTGTTGTGCAGCACTTTTGGTCCATCATTCATGTTGTTTTAAGATGCTAACTGTGACATTCACTTTCATGTTAGTTAATAAAAATGATCATGTTAGTTAATAAAATGTCCATGTTAGTTAATAAAAATGTTAGTTAATAAAAATGTCCATATTAGTTATTTAAAAAAAAGTTCATGTTAGTTATAAAAAAAAAGTTCATGTTAGTTAATAAAAATGTTCATGTTAGTTAATAAAAATGTTCATGTTAGTTAATAAAAATGCCCATGTTAGTTAACAAACATGTTCATGTTAGTTAATAAAAATGTTCATGTTAGTTAATAAAAATGTTCATGTTAGTTAATAAAAATGTCCATGTTAGTTAATAAAAATGATCATGTTAGTTAATAAAAATGTTCATGTTAGTTAATAAAAATGATCATGTTAGTTAATAAAAATGTCCATGTTAGTTAATAAAAATGTTCATGTTAGTTAATAAAAATGTCCATGTTAGTTAATAAAAATGATCATGTTAGTTAATAAAAATGTTCATGTTAGTTAATAAAAATGTCCATGTTAGTTAATAAAAATGATCATGTTAGTTAATAAAAATTGTTCATGTTAGTTAATAAAAATGATCATGTTAGTTAATAAAAATGTTCATATTAGTTAATAAAAATGTTCATGTTAGTTAATAAAAATGTTCATGTTAGTTAATAAAAATGATCATGTTAGTTAATAAAAATGATCATGTTAGTTAATAAAAATGTTCATGTTAGTTAATAAAAAGGCAGCTGTTATTTCTTCATAAAGCACATTTAAAATCCACTGGAGTGCTGCAGAATGAGTAAAAGACATCAGGAACACACAAACATCTCAATAATGAGAAAAGATCCACATAATGGAGGAGTGTTAGTGATTAAAATCTCTATTTCAGCGCTGTAATTCAATTCAATTCACGTGTGTGTGTGTGTGTGTGTGTGTACAGCGCTTTACACAGTACACATCATCACAGCAGCGGTACAGTAAACGCAGGAGTCCACAGTTTACAGTGTTCTGTTCTCAGAGACTGAGTTATGTGTTTCAGAAATGCACATATACAGAACCACAGTTAGCTAAAAAAATGTACTTATTTAAACAATGTAATAATTTAAGGCAGAAACTATGAGCTCACTGAAGTAATGAAGACTTGTTTAACAAATGATTATGACATTTAGAAGAAATGTAAAACCTCTACAGAACAAACGCAAGCATTCGTGACACAGAGCAACACTAAACCCTCAGTGCTGAAGATCACGGCTCACTGGTGTTCACACCGACACCAGATCCAGATCCAGATCCAGATCCAGATCCAGATCCAGATCCAGATCGAGTGTGTTCTGATCTAATACCCGTGACGATCGAGCCGTTTCTGGCAGGAGAAGAGGACAGCCCACAGAGGGCATCATGACACACAACACTTGCTATTCTTGTAATTATCACTCGTGTTCCATTTCTCTGTCTGCTCTGCTTTTAAAAGAACATTGGCATTTGGAATTGATGCATTTCTGCTGTTTCACGTCTGTGTTCTCAGAGGCTGCAAACCTGCTACGAAACTCGCTCACAAAGTTTTGGAAACACACACACACACACACACACACACAACAGAACCCATTTCCTACTAACTCTAAATGTCAAAAGGTCAATGCAGAATCACTTTCAACATTTCTAAATCTGTCACAAACCAGACAGAAGAAATCAGCGGATTGTTGAGTCACTCAGCTGAGAATCTCCCTCCAAAAACACCCAGCGACTTTATCACACCGAGTGGAGAGATCCAGACCGGCTCAAACCAGATCCGGACCGGCTCAAACCAGATCCAGACCGGCACAAACCACCAGATCCAGACCGGCACAAACCACCAGATCCAGACCAGCACAAACCAGATCCGGACTGCTCAAACCAGATCCAGACCGGCACAAACCAGATCCAGACCGCACAAACCAGATCCAGACCGGCACAAACCAGATCCAGACCGGCACAAACCAGATCCAGACCGGCACAAACCAGATCCAGACCGGCACAAACCAGATCCAGACCGGCACAAACCAGATCCAGACCGGCTCAAACCAGATCCAGACCGGCACAAACCAGATCCAGACCCGGCTCAAACCAGATCCAGACCGGCACAAACCAGATCCAGACCGGCTCAAACCAGATCCAGACTGGCACAAACCACCAGATCCAGACCGGCACAAACCACCAGATCCAGACCAGCACAAACCAGATCCGGACTGGCTCAAACCAGATCCAGACCGGCACAGACCCACCAGATCCATACCGGCTCAAACCAGATCCGGACCGGCTCAAACCAGATCCAGACCGGCACAAACCAGATCCAGACCGGCACAAACCAGATCCAGACCGGCACAAACCAGATCCAGACCGGCACAAACCAGATCCAGACCGGCACAAAACCAGATCCGGACCGCCTCAAACCAGATCCGGACCGGCTCAAACCAGATCCAGACCGGCACAGACCACCAGATCCATACCGGCTCAAACCAGATCCATACCGGCACAAACCAGATCCGGACCGGCTCAAACCAGATCCGGACCGGCACAACCAGATCCAGATCGGCACAAACCAGATCCAGACCGGCTCAAACCAGATCCAGACCGGCACAGACCACCAGATCCATACCGGCACAAACCAGATCCATACCGGCACAAACCAGATCCAGACCGGCACAAACCAGATCCAGACCGGCACAAACCAGATCCAGAACGGCACAAACCAAATCCAAACCGGCACAAACCAGATCCAAACCGGCACAAACCAGATCCAGACCGGCACAAACCAGATCCTGACCGGCCAGCAACGTCCGACAGACTTAAAGTGACAGTAGCCTAATATTAAAAGTGCTGCTCCTTTTAAATCAAGACATTTCATTGGAGGAGTGGGGGCACAATATGTTTAAAAGCACAAACTCAAACTATAAATACTTGTTTGAGACTCTTACAGTATAACTGGATAATGAGAACTTATATCACTACTGTAAGATTAAATACATTTAACCCTAGTATTCCGGACTTGTGTTTTAAATGTAATATTTAATGTAACATTTTTTCATTGTGTGTGGGAATGTATTGAGGTGCAAAAGTTTTGAGGAAAGTGACTCAGTATATATCTGAATTCACTACTACCCCGATATCTTTAAGCCCGGTAATATGTATATTGGGTATTTATGAAGACAATTGTTCTTTATCCGTCAAAGAGAAAAAACTGGTGGATCTGTGCCTATTACAAGCCAGGCGTTCAAACTGCCCTTTGCTGGAAAAATACAAGTTGTCCTTCCCCTTGGACTTTGGATGAAAAACCCTGATATCCAGTTTGGCCCTTGAGAAGCGAACATATGTAATTAAGGGGAAGTCTAAATTTGGGAGATGTTCTTGAGATTTGTCAAAGGAGATATTGAAGAGGCTATAGATGTGGGAAGTTGTAGTAAATGCTTAATGTTAACAGAAGTGTATGATATAAAGCAATGTCTAAGGATTTTATTTTATTTTTTTCTCTCTCAATCAACTGCCAGGGTTATTGTGGAGGGTGAGGGATTGGAGTAAGTTATGTGTGTATTTAAGAGGATTATGTTTGTTCTGTTGTTGTGCCTGTGACAAGTGCTGCTGCTTGTCCTTAAAGGGATAGTTCACACAAAAATTAAAAGTCTGTCATTATTTACTCACTCTAATGTTGTTCCAACCCTGTATTAATTTGTTCTTTGTGCTGAACACAAAATAAGATAATAAGCCTATTTTGAAGAATGTGGCAATCCAAACAGTAGCTGGTCCCCATTGACTTCCATAGTGGGAAGAACTCTACACTGGGAGTCACTGGGACCAGCAACTGTTTGGTTTCCCACATTATTCAAAAATTCAAACTTATTTTCAGCAAGAAGAAAGAAACTTATTCAGGTTTACACTAACTAGAGAGTAAATGATGACAGAATTAAACATTTTGGTACTGTCACTTTAAGACCGGCACGCATCTTATATACACGCATTTGACACGCACCTGATTTATTCTCAAATGTTTGCTTTAACTTTATATTAACATTATATAAAAATCACATTTTTGGGGGGAACTATCCCTTTATTTGTTAATAAAACGACAAAAAAAAAAGAAAATCACTCACTGCTAAGAACTTTAATAGTAGCTTTAATAAGAATAATTTATGTAGTGTTTTATTTTTAGATTTGTTCATTCAATTTCTTTCTTGAATGCCACTGTTAAATACACTACTGTAGCTGAAAAATAAAGCAGTTTATTTCATTTGTATATCATGTTGTGTATGTGTAATGTGTATCTTTGCTCTTATTTTTTTAATAACAAAGAAAATAATGACAAAGATTTTTATCTTCGCCACATATGTCCTAAATGTCTGCCATTCTTTTTTTATTTTAGATTTTGTTACTTTGTTTTTAAAATACGGACATCAGTTTGGCTGTAATGCTCATCGCTTGCAAAACGGTGAAACCAACATGCAAAAGAATCTGATAAAATCGTTAATTGTGATTTTCCTGGAAAAAAATCGTGATGTGATATTTTTGGCAGCCCTAAACACACCTGTGAAAGCGTACGCAGATTATCTCACGTTTCTAAGGTCTTTTTCTCTGAAATGTGTCATTTGGGTTTTCAGTGGCATTAAGGTGCAAAAGTTCTGATATGAATTATCTTGGTTTCATTTTTCACATCACAATAACCAGCTGCTGTAAAAGACTTCTTAACCAGGTCTCGTCTGAGAGCAAGCGGATTATGATTATGATTATGATTTGACACGGTGTGATGGCTTTAGTTTGGCTGGTAAGCAGTGTTTTAAAGTGACAGTTCAGCCAAAAATCATCATTTACTCTTCCTCATATTTCTTTACAACAAGCAAAGGCTCATGAGTGTCTTCTTGTTATGGATTATAGCTCTTTAATACTGAGCAGAAACATCTAATCCTGGAACGTCTGCTGGCTCGACGGGTCAGCGGAGGAGTAGTTCCCGGAGATCGAGGAGGACAGCGAGCGTGTGCTCGAGGGTTATACGGTTTCTAAAGCACGCGTCCTGTCACCGCTGCCGCTCTCGGCTTATACGGGTGATGCAAGAATACAGCATGAGAATGATAAATATGCAGATGATATGGCACTTGTGGCACTTATGAAAACACTAAGTTTTGAGTATGAGGAGCAGGTTTTGAATCTAGTTCCTTATTGATAAATGTCAGTAAAACAAAGAGTTGGTTTAAAATTATTCAGAGCCTCTACCAGCAATACTGTTATGAGATCAAACTGTTGAAGTTGTGAAGACTTTTAAGTATTAATTTTTTTATTGAATTTCTCTGATAATGTGGATCTGTAAGAAAGCGAATCCAAGGATGTTCTTGCCGAGCAAACGGAGAGAAGGTTCTGGAAGTTTATCTTAGTTTAGTTGTGTTTAGGGTATAATATAACTGTGTGTTTCGGACGAGTTACATCTGTGAATAAAGTCTAATTGAACACAATTACAAGAGTTCAGGGAAAACTACAGGATCTAAGCAGAAGTCAGTCGCTCAACTATAGCACATCTCTACAGAGAAAAGCTTTGGCCAAGAGACACAACACACCCTGGATTCGTGTTTCTGGATTATTACACCGAGTCGTCGTTATAGAACACACACAGCGATTACAGCAATTATTACATCGAGTCGTCGTTATAGAACACACACAGCGATTACAGCAATTATTACACCGAGTCGTCGTTATAGAACACACACAGCGATTACAGCAATTATTACACCGAGTCGTCGTTATAGAACACACACAGCGATTACAGCAATTATTACACCGAGTCGTCGTTATAGAACACACACAGCGATTACAGCAATTATTACACCGAGTCGTCGTTATAGAACACACACAGCGATTACAGCAATTATTACACCGAGTCGTCGTTATAGAACACACACAGCGATTACAGCAATTATTACACCGAGTCGTCGTTATAGAACACACACAGCGATTACAGCAATTATTACATCGAGTCGTCGTTATAGAACACACACAGCGATTACAGCAATTATTACACCGAGTCGTCGTTATAGAACACACACAGCGATTACAGCAATTATTACATCGAGTCGTCGTTATAGAACACACACAGCGATTACAGCAATTATTACATCGAGTCGTCGTTCTAGAACACACACAGCGATTACAGCAATTATTACACCGAGTCGTCGTTATAGAACACACACAGCGATTACAGCAATTATTACACCCGAGTCGTCGTTATAGAACACACACAGCGATTACAGCAATTATTACACCGAGTCGTCGTTATAGAACACACACAGCGATTACAGCAATTATTACATCGAGTCGTCGTTATAGAACACACACAGCGATTACAGCAATTATTACATCGAGTCGTCGTTATAGAACACACACAGCGATTACAGCAATTATTACACCGAGTCGTCGTTATAGAACACACACAGCGATTACAGCAATTATTACATCGAGTCGTCGTTATAGAACACACACAGCGATTACAGCAATTATTACACCGCGTCGTCGTTATAGAACACACACAGCGATTACAGCAATTATTACACCGAGTCGTCGTTATAGAACACACACAGCGATTACAGCAATTATTACACCGAGTCGTCGTTATAGAACACACACAGCGATTACAGCAATTATTACATCGAGTCGTCGTTATAGAACACACACAGCGATTACAGCAATTATTACATCGAGTCGTCGTTATAGAACACACACAGCGATTACAGCAATTATTACACCGAGTCGTCGTTATAGAACACACACAGCGATTACAGCAATTATTACATCGAGTCGTCGTTATAGAACACACACAGCGATTACAGCAATTATTACACCGAGTCGTCGTTATAGAACACACACAGCGATTACAGCAATTATTACATCGAGTCGTCGTTATAGAACACACACAGCGATTACAGCAATTATTACACCGCGTCGTCGTTATAGAACACACACAGCGATTACAGCAATTATTACACCGAGTCGTCGTTATAGAACACACACAGCGATTACAGCAATTATTACACCGAGTCGTCGTTATAGAACACACACAGCGATTACAGCAATTATTACATCGAGTCGTCGTTATAGAACACACACAGCGATTACAGCAATTATTACACCGAGTCGTCGTTATAGAACACACACAGCGATTACAGCAATTATTACATCGAGTCGTCGTTATAGAACACACACAGCGATTACCAGCAATTATTACACCGAGTCGTCGTTATAGAACACACACAGCGATTACAGCAATTATTACATCGAGTCGTCGTTATAGAACACACACAGCGATTACAGCAATTATTACACCGCGTCGTCGTTATAGAACACACACAGCGATTACAGCAATTATTACACCGAGTCGTCGTTATAGAACACACACAGCGATTACAGCAATTTTTACACCGAGTCGTCGTTATAGAACACACACAACGATTACAGCAATTATTACACCCGAGTCGTCGTTATAGAACACACACAACGATTACAGCAATTATTACACCGAGTCGTCGTTATAGAACACACACAGCGATTACAGCAATTATTACACCGAGTCGTCGTTATAGGAACACACACAGCGATTACAGCAATTATTACACCGAGTCATCGTTATAGAACACACACAACGATTACAGCAATTATACATCGAGTCGTCGTTATAGAACACACACAGCGATTACAGCAATTATTACACCGAGTCGTCGTTATAGAACACACACAGCGATTACAGCAATTATTACACCGAGTCATCGTTATAGAACACACACACCAACGATTACAGCAATAATACACCGAGTCGTCGTTATAGAACACACCACAGCGATTACAGCAATTATACATCGAG
Organism: Phoxinus dragarum; assembly: GCA_033366665.1. Taxonomy (NCBI): domain Eukaryota; kingdom Metazoa; phylum Chordata; class Actinopteri; order Cypriniformes; family Leuciscidae; genus Phoxinus; species Phoxinus dragarum. The sequence continues at coordinate 16,945 of JARPMJ010004461.1, forward strand.
TCGTCGTTATAGAACACACACAGCGATTACAGCAATTATTACACCGAGTCATCGTTATAGAACACACACAGCGATTACAGCAATTATTACACCGAGTCGTCGTTATAGAACACACACAGCGATTACAGCAATTATTACATCGAGTCGTCGTTATAGAACACACACAGCGATTACAGCAATTATACATCGAGTCGTCGTTATAGAACACACACAGCGATTACAGCAATTATACATCGAGTCGTCGTTATAGAACACACACAGCGATTACAGCAATTATTACACCGAGTCGTCGTTATAGAACACACACAGCGATTACAGCAATTATTACATCGAGTCGTCGTTATAGAACACACACAGCGATTACAGCAATTATTACACCGCGTCGTCATTTTAGAACACACACAGCGATTACAGCAATTATACATCGAGTCGTCGTTATAGAACACACACAGCGATTACAGCAATTATACATCGAGTCGTCGTTATAGAACACACACAGCGATTACAGCAATTATACATCGAGTCGTCGTTATAGAACACACACAGCGATTACAGCAATTATTACACCGAGTCGTCGTTATAGAACACACACAGCGATTACAGCATTTATTACACCGAGTCGTCGTTATAGAACACACACAGCGATTACAGCAATTATTACATCGAGTCGTCGTTATAGAACACACACAGCGATTACAGCAATTATTACATCGAGTCCGTCGTTATAGAACACACACAGCGATTACAGCAATTATTACATCGAGTCGTCGTTATAGAACACACACAACGATTACAGCAATTATTACACCGAGTCGTCGTTATAGAACACACACAGCGATTACAGCAATTATTACATCGAGTCGTCGTTATAGAACACACACAGCGATTACAGCAATTATTACATCGAGTCGTCGTTATAGAACACACACAGCGATTACAGCAATTATTACATCGAGTCGTCGTTATAGAACACACACAGCGATTACAGCAATTATTACACCGAGTCGTCGTTATAGAACACACACAGCGATTACAGCAATTATACATCGAGTCGTCGTTATAGAACACACACAGCGATTACAGCAATTATACATCGAGTCGTCGTTATAGAACACACGCAGCGATTACAGCAATTATTACATCGAGTCGTCGTTATATAACACACACAGCGATTACAGCAATTATACATCGAGTCGTCGTTATAGAACACACACAGCGATTACAGCAATTATTACATCGAGTCGTCGTTATAGAACACACACAGCGATTACAGCAATTATTACACCGAGTCGTCGTTATAGAACACACACAACGATTACAGCAATTATTACACCGCGTCGTCGTTATAGAACACACACACAGCGATTACAGCAATTATACATCGAGTCGTCGTTATAGAACACACACAACGATTACAGCAATTATTACACCGCATCGTCGTTATAGAACACACACAACGATTACAGCAATTATTACACCGAGTCGTCGTTATAGAACACACACAACGATTACAGCAATTATACATCGAGTCGTCGTTATAGAACACACACAACGATTACAGCAATTATTACACCGAGTCGTCGTTATAGAACACACACAGCGATTACAGCAATTATTACACCGAGTCGTCGTTATAGAACACACACAGCGATTACAGCAATTATTACACCGAGTCGTCGTTATAGAACACACACAGCGATTACAGCAATTATACATCGAGTCGTCGTTATAGAACACACACAGCGATTACAGCAATTATTACACCGAGTCGTCGTTATAGAACACACACAGCGATTACAGCAATTATTACACCGAGTCGTCGTTATAGAACACACACAGCGATTACAGCAATTATTACATCGAGTCGTCGTTATAGAACACACACAAGCGATTACAGCAATTATTACACCGAGTCGTCGTTCTAGAACACACACAGCGATTACAGCAATTATTACACCGAGTCGTCGTTCTAGAACACACACAACGATTACAGCAATTATTACACCGAGTCGTCGTTATAGAACACACACAGCGATTACAGCAATTATTACACCGAGTCGTCGTTATAGAACACACACAGCGATTACAGCAATTATTACACCGAGTCGTCGTTATAGAACACACACAGCGATTACAGCAATTATTACACCGAGTCGTCGTTATAGAACACACACAGCGATTACAGCAATTATTACACCGAGTCGTCGTTATAGAACACACACAGCGATTACAGCAATTATTACACCGAGTCGTCGTTATAGAACACACACAGCGATTACAGCAATTATTACACCGAGTCGTCGTTATAGAACACACACAGCGATTACAGCAATTATTACACCGAGTCGTCGTTATAGAACACACACAGCGATTACAGCAATTATTACATCGAGTCGTCGTTATAGAACACACACAGCGATTACAGCAATTATTACACCGAGTCGTCGTTATAGAACACACACAGCGATTACAGCAATTATTACATCGAGTCGTCGTTATAGAACACACACATTGATTACAGCAATTATTACACCGAGTCGTCGTTATAGAACACACACAGCGATTACAGCAATTATTACACCGAGTCGTCGTTATAGAACACACACAACGATTACAGCAATTATTACACCGAGTCGTCGTTATAGAACACACACAGCGATTACAGCAATTATTACATCGAGTCGTCGTTATAGAACACACACAGCGATTACAGCAATTATTACACCGAGTCGTCGTTATAGAACACACACAACGATTACAGCAATTATTACACCGAGTCGTCGTTATAGAACACACACAACGATTACAGCAATTATTACACCGAGTCGTCGTTATAGAACACACACAACGATTACAGCAATTATTACACCGAGTCGTCGTTATAGAACACACACAGCGATTACAGCAATTATTACACCGAGTCGTCGTTATAGAACACACACAGCGATTACAGCAATTATTACACCGAGTCGTCGTTATAGAACACACACAACGATTACAGCAATTATTACACCGAGTCGTCGTTATAGAACACACACAGCGATTACAGCAATTATTACACCGAGTCGTCGTTATAGAACACACACAACGATTACAGCAATTATTACACCGAGTCGTCGTTATAGAACACACACAGCGATTACAGCAATTATTACATCGAGTCGTCGTTATAGAACACACACAGCGATTACAGCAATTATTACACCGAGTCGTCGTTATAGAACACACACAGCGATTACAGCAATTATTACACCGAGTCGTCGTTATAGAACACACACAGCGATTACAGCAATTATTACACCGAGTCGTCGTTATAGAACACACACAACGATTACAGCAATTATTACACCGAGTCGTCGTTATAGAACACACACAGCGATTACAGCAATTATTACACCGAGTCGTCGTTATAGAACACACACAGCGATTACAGCAATTATTACACCGAGTCGTCGTTATAGAACACACACAACGATTACAGCAATTATTACACCGAGTCGTCGTTATAGAACACACACAAGCGATTACAGCAATTATTACACCGAGTCGTCGTTATAGAACACACACAGCGATTACAGCAATTATTACACCGAGTCGTCGTTATAGAACACACACAGCGATTACAGCAATTATTACATCGAGTCGTCGTTATAGAACACACACAGCGATTACAGCAATTATTACACCGAGTCGTTGTTCTAGAACACACACAGCGATTACAGCAATTATTACACCGAGTCGTCGTTATAGAACACACACAACGATTACAGCAATTATTACACCGAGTCGTCGTTATAGAACACACACAGCGATTACAGCAATTATTACACCGAGTCGTCGTTATAGAACACACACAACGATTACAGCAATTATTACACCGAGTCGTCGTTATAGAACACACACAACGATTACAGCAATTATTACACCGAGTCGTCGTTATAGAACACACACAGCGATTACAGCAATTATTACATCGAGTCGTCGTTATAGAACACACACAACGATTACAGCAATTATTACACCGAGTCGTCGTTATAGAACACACACAACGATTACAGCAATTATTACACCGAGTCGTCGTTATAGAACACACACAGCGGATTACAGCAATTATTACACCGAGTCGTCGTTATAGAACACACACAGCGATTACAGCTTTGATATTGTGGATGTTGTGTGTTGTTAGAGGTGTTGTGATTGTATGTTGAGACTAAAGCTGAATAAAATACAACAATAACAACAATTTGTCGTCGTCGTTTGAATTTTTCTTATGATATTTTGAAGAACGTTGGACCCCATTGACTTTCATCATATGGACAAAAAACTAAATATGTGAATTTTTTTTTTTTTTAAAATTATTTTACTAACCCAAAGAAATATATTTATGTTCTTAAACAAAACATTTTTTTTACATTGTGTATTATTTTGTTTATTACCGTTTTTTTTTATTCGCTTTGGTACTATTTCACAAGTAATACATACATTTTCAAAACTCTTAGTGCTAATATCACACAGATCATCACAGTGCAGTTTATTAAAGCATTACACATGTGTTCAGTTGTGTTCGTGCAATACACAAAATCTAAAGTTTCCTTTTCACAACACAAAAATAACTGGTTCATCTTTATACATGTTTTCATTCGCAGCACGTGCGTGTGTGTGTGTGTGTGTATGAATATGAATATAAATGTAAGTGTGTGAGGGTCTGTGTGTGCGCATGCGAGTGAGTGTGTGTGTGTGTGTGTGTGCGAGTGAGTGTGTGTGTGCGAGTGTGTGTGTGAGGGTCTGTGTGTGTGTATATGCCCATGCGAGTGTGTGTGTGTGTCTGCGTGTGTGTGTGTGTGTGCGCGCGTTGTGTGTGAATATTATGCGCATAGCGAGTGTGTGTGTGTGTGTGTGAGAGAGTGTAAGGTGTCATCAGCAGCATCTTTGTCTGGTCAACAGTTTCACATCGACCATCATGTTTCTCTGTGGGAACTCAGAGGCGTGTGTGTGTGTGTGTGATGTTGGGACGATGTGGGTGCGTGTCGTAAACACACCAGTGCTTTTCAGAGTAAAGCGGGTCAGCCCAGTAATGGAGGATTTCACTGTTTCACGTACTGTACGTGTGTCGTGTGTGTGTGTGTGTGTGTGTGTGTGTGTGTGTGTGTGATGTTGCAAACGCAACTGATCCTCATCTATTTCCTGTTTCTCCTCTCCTCAGTCTGAAACTGAAGGTCCTGAGCGAGAAGAGCGAGAGGAGAGAGAGCATGATGTAGTATTTCACAACTAAATAACTATAAATGTTCCAGCATCAAAACTCCACCCACTCATACATATGCAAATATCCATGATGTGTTGATATGAAGAGTGTGACACACAACGGTCTCCAGCACAGCATACATGAGCAAAACTAGAAAAATGATTCATATTTCAAATAAATGCATATTCATATATATATATATATATATATATAAAACTCTATGAGTATATACATGTGTGTGTGTGTGTCTGTGTGTGTGTGTGTGTGTGTGTGTGTGTGTGTGTGTGTGTGTGTCTGTGTGTGTGTGTGTGGTG